>LR749648.1:436639-566356 GCA_902729485.2 Mus minutoides
AGACTCCACCTTGTGTTGTGTTTGAGTCATGATCTTTCCCTTCCAGCCTCCATTATGAACTGGTGTGTGGTTGCTTGTTATGTGTGGAGAGCAAGATCTGCCAAAGGTAAGGCAGGACACAGATCCCACAGGGACTTGTGATGCAGGGACTCACCAGAGGCTTTTGATGGTATAACAGTTGCTTGAGTGACTATTTCACAGCATGGGCAGGTGGGCCAACAGGTCTGTTGGAAAGATAACTTCCTTGGGTGAAGGGTTATACCTTTCTCCTCCTCAATAGGATGATGTGATTCAGTGCAGAGAGAAGAAGTTAGACTGACTCTTGTCCCTTAGTTTTCAACACTGAACTCTCATGTGTAGAGTTATTCATTTGCACTGATACTTAAAAAGTAGCATTAAATCTATCTGGCCAATAGTATGTAGCTAGAGAACACACGGGCTGGAAGGGGACTCCTCCACACCCATAGGAGTTGTTAAAGAAGGCATGGGAGGGAGTGGCTTAGTTGGCAAACAACATGCTTTATGAGTGATCTCCAGAACCTAAGAGAAAATTCTAGGTGCAGAGGCCCCTAGGCTTATTTTATTATCCGAGGTCTGGGGAGTCGGAGATCCCCAGAGCTTTAGAGCCAGACAATCTAGACTAATTGGTAAGTCCCTGCTAGAAGAATAGCTCCCAGTGAGAGGCCCTATCTTAAAGGAGGGGAACTGCCTTCATTGAAGACTCCAGGCCTCCACAAACATGTACATATACACACACACATATGCACCACAACTGCATGCATACATACATATGCATTAAAATGAGTAAGTATACAGCCTTGGAGAGCAAGCCAAATGGTAAAGACAAATTGTATAATGCCCAGATCCTGGCAAGGATGGGGGAAGATGCCCAGAGAATTTGATGGTGGAGTGAAACTGAAGGCCTGCATCCTTAAGGACCTCAGATTGAGCACTATGTGTGTGTAGGTGGACATGTGCAGGTAGAGGCTTCATGTGTGCTGGGCATGCACCCCTGAGCTGTTCCTCAACTGACCATGTATTTTTAAAGTAAGCTCATAGAACTTATGTATGATTCATGTCAGAATGGCTTTCTTGGTCAAAGAGCATTAGAGAACTTTTTTTTTCCTTGAAAGGGGAAAAAAGTGAAAATTCTAAACTAGGCCAAATTGATGCAAATACTTTCAGACATGTGGCACCAGTGGAGAGAAATCTAGTATTTGTTTAGTAAACTTAAATCTGTTGTGCCTTTTGAAGCAGAAGGAGGAGGAGGCAAGAACAACTAACTTTGGAAAGATGGCATCATATTCCTGTGGCCCCCACTGAGAGGCAGACACAGGAGGTTACAGTACACTAGGGGTTGTCTTGCTCTGTTCAAGCAAGCTAAGGCTGTAAACTAGATCCTCTCTCCAACAGAAGAGAGAGATGGATTTGATGGTGAGTGGTTCAAATGATTTATTAAAGAGCTAGGCAGACTCCCTGCTAGAATAGCCCCATGCACTTAGGTCAGAGACCACAGGCCATCAGGATCACAGAGGAGCCTAATTAAAGCTCAGGCTCAGCCCACTTCTATTCTCATGAGTAGGTCTGGGATTGGTTGATAGGAACTATAATTATGTTATCCTCAGAAATGGCTTTTGTTAAACATTCCTTTTCTAAGTACGTTCTAAACACATGGCATCCTTTGATTTCATATTCTTCACATACTTGGTCCAGATACTTGCTGAGATGTTTGCTTCATTCAAGCACAACAGTGTACCCATGTGCAGTGTATACTGGGTGTCAGGTGACAGGCCCTGCCAGTGAGCTCAGAGGGCAATGCCCCAGAACTGGACACCTAAAAGGAGCTATGGAGGTTGATTCTGGTATTTGCCATGTTCAATTTGGAGGCTGAATCAGACCCCAGCTCATTCACAAGTCAGCAAGCTTCTTTTGTAAGCAAGCCATGTGATTGCTATTAAGGTACTGTGTGAGGGGCCATCTTGGAATGTGTGAGCATTGCCTGTTTTTTTGTTTTTTGTTTTTTTCAGGCTTGTGGTGTTGTGCACTCATACAGATGCCCTTTAGAGTCTTTCATGCCCCTCATAGCAAGCAAGACTGCCCTGAAGGATTCTACTGTGATGAGGCTGTTCCATCACGAGAGCTCTTTAGAAAGGATTGTGTAAACTCAGAAAGCTGGAAGGAAGATAGCCACTGGAAATACATGTCTGTCCCTGGGAGCTACTCCACTTCAGTAAAAGCTGCCCCAGGTTCTTTTTCCCCTTTTCCTTTTCAACATTCTCTATTAGAACTATCTGTCTTTATATGAGCACAATATCCCTCCTGAATTCAAGGAGCAGGCCTGGGAGTTGGCGCCGTGGCACTGCCTGACATCACCTAGCATCACTGCACATCTTGATGGTAAAAATCGGCATCTAGGTTTTGAGGCAGTGGCTCTCAGTGGGGCCTTCCTCGATACCCAGGGCATCTTGTTCCAGCTCTTGCCACCAGAGAATCCCACTTTCAGAGAACAGGACTGTTCTTCCTTCTCTGTTAGGAAGAACCATTGTATGGGACCAGATAGGTTTGATGTCTTGCATGGAATGTTTTTGGGGCACTGCCTGTTCTGCTTCATCTTGTCAAATGCTTTAGGGTCACCAGCTAGGGACTCTTTCTAGAGAACCATGCCTGCTTTCCTCACCATGATAAGAGGAGCCCTGTGAGAAGAGTTGCCGTCTTCCAGCCCTTGCTAGTCTAGTTAGTGGCACAGCTAAGGTCCAGACTAAGATCTTTTTGTAATTTTTAGCAGTGTTTTTAACCCGGGTTAACTCCATGCTTTTGGTGAATTTAGGTGCAGTAGAGGTACACAGCAGAGGGCCATGGGGAGCGGTGAGGGCTCTTTCTCCTTGGACCTGTCCTTATACTGCCAGGCTTCTTCAGATGCTTGATGGAAACACAGAGCCCTTCTCTTAGCTGTCTCTAAAGGACAGTCCTGTGTATGGACTAGAGCTCTGCATAGGCAATATGGACCTTCAGTGCATCCAAGAGCTAATTGTTTCTGCTGTGGGTGACTGCAGACTAGTTTAGTGTTTTGGCTTGGTAGATTAAGCCCATACTCTCTTGAGGCAAAAAACAAATTAGATGATAAATTCCAGACCACCAAAATGAAAAACGAGAAAAGGCAAATGGTCAAACAAACAAGCAAACAAACACAAGGAGGTCTTTCTGTATCAGCTAAAGCACTGCAAGGATGTTATCTGCATCCTCTTGGTGAGTTCCCATCTCAAATCAAGGCCCTGGCTTCTGTCCTCTGTGCTTGAGACCAAGCAGTAGAGGAGCACAGGTGGTGGGCAGCCAACAAGTGTGTCACAAGTCAGGGTAGGTCAGTGCCTGTCCAATCACCAAAGTCCAAATGTGTTTATAAAAGAGCAGCTCTCTTGCCACATGCCTTTGATGAAAGTTGATGCTCCCTAGTGAGAGTTTAGGTCGTTCAGCAGAAGCCCTGCCCTTCCAGGTGCATCCTCTGCCTGGACCTTTGCAAACAGATACTAGTTCTACCTAGGGTCCTGCGGAGCTGTAGCTGCCATTGTCACAGTGTGACACATAAAATGCAAGGTGACATCACTATGTGATGAATGAACAGTCATGCATCTGGGTAAAGAGGCCAACAGTGTCTCCTTCAAGTTTTTGTTTTCACAGCCCACTTCATCATGAGGTTCTGCTAAGCCGTACTGATACCCTATTGGATTCTAGAGGCAGTTCAAATATTGAGTGTAGCTCTGGAGCCATGCTGGTTACCACTGAGCTGTGTGATGGGAGCCCTTTCCTTGTTTGATGCCTCATAGCTTCTGTACCCTGAGTGAAGAGCAGAGCCTGTCATCTCAGTGGTTCTTGCATCATAGGCCTGCCTGGCCACCTCTAAGAGAAGTGCCTTTCTCTCCTTAGGATCTGAGACCCAGTATGGCTGTTTGGGGGATGTTACCTACCTTCCTGCATGATGTTCTATAAACTTTGTCAAGAAATGCTGTTTCTACTCACCTTTCTCCCCCACTGGGAGAAACCCCAGATGACCATCAGGTTACAGGGCCTGTATACTGTGTGCCAATGACTAAGGAAGAAAGGTGCTGGTCTCAGATACTAACCTGTCTGACCAGCAAGAGATAGAAAACTATACTAGGCTTGTTAGTCTCAAAATTTCTATAGATCAGAAAACACTACAGGTTCCATTTCTCTCTTTATTGAGAGATATAAAAGCAAAATGATCCTTTATATCTATTATCTAAATGTCCTTGAGGAGGAGGCCCAGTGAGGTTGCTGTGTGGAGCACCAAGTCCTCCAGAAGAAGCCTCCTTTGATCTGGCTTTTAGTTTAAGCAGAGTCCACTGAGGCAGCCCTGCTGCCATGTTTGTGAGAAGCTGCCACACTCACAGCGCAGCACCGTGGTGCTCAGCTTTACGTCAAGAAATCTGAGCATAGTTGAGATTGGGATGATCAAACCCAGACAGTTTCCTACAGTTATATTTTTAGGGCATCTATATATTTGTTACAGAGTGTGCTACATGCTAAAAATGTTTTCTTTGTAGGCCAATGGAAATCACAAAGCACACCGAGGGAGCACAGGTAAGATAGTTTTTAGTGTGCTAGGGGCACCCTGGTTGTTATCAGCCTCAACTTTACAGCATGACATCACTCATGCATCAAAGCTTCACAACTAAATTCTTTAATTTCAACAACTTTGTTGCCATAAAACCATAAAGGAGGGCAGCGAAACTCAATACACAGAGCTCAGGACCAGGACTCCGGGGAAGTAAGTGACTGGGAGTCACCAGCAACAGCGACAATCCCTTCAACCTGGCTTCCTATTTCCCAGGATATCTAGCTGCTGCCTCTCAGACAAAAGCGGCATCTCTTTTCCTTCCCTGTGTCCTTTCCTCGTGGTGCTTTCAGTCACTGATGGTGAGAGGCACAGCTATTGCAGGACTACAGGCTGATGGCACTGCCAGTGAAGAGTTGTCAGCTATGGTGAGCCACACAGAACTTTCGGCATCTGTTTTACTCGACTGCTCCTCCTCTCTTCTCCCTCACTGCTCGCTGTTCCCTGAGGACTGTAACTCCAACATTATTCTTCTAATAAAGGGAATTAGACNTCTTGCCTTGCAAATATGAGGAACAGTGAGCCTGTAATTCCAGCAACTATAAAGAGAGACAGAGGCTTACTGGCTAGCCAGCCTAGTCTAACAGGTGAAAGATCCTGTCTTACAAAACAAAATGGAGGACTCCTGAGGATTAAAAACCTGAGGCTGAACCAACCCCATCACAAGAATACACACACAGACACAAAAGAGGGACATGTGCCTGTCACTCTGTCTGTGGTGCCACACTGCATGGTGTTTCAGCTGCTGTGGGGCAAGTGTGTGTGTGTGTGTGTGTGTGTGTGTGTGTGTGTGTGTGTGATGTGTATAGAGGCAGGGGACAATGTGTAAGTCTGGTCTCTCCTACCTCGTGGGATATGAGATAAGTCCCAGCTTAAACTTATTTTAAAAGACTTTTTAAAAAATCATTAGCTGGGCCTGGTGGCGCTCGCCTTTAATCCCAGCACTCGGGAGGCAGAGGCAGGCAGATTTCTGAGTTCGAGGCCAGCCTCGTCTACAAAGTGAGTTCCAGGACAGCCAGGGCTAAACAGAGAAACCCTGTCTCAAAAAAACAAAAACAAAAAAAAAATCATTTGTGTGCATGGATGCCATATGTCTGTACATAGGCAAAAAGGTCAGAGTATATATCTGATCCCCTAGACTCAGAGTTCCAGAAGGTTGGGAGCCTCTGGGTATGGGTGGTGGGATCCACACTTGGATCCCCTGAACGAGCAGAAAGCATTCTGCCTGCAGAACTTTCTTTCTGTCCCCTCCATTGATTTTTGAATTAGAGTTTCTCACAAACTCTAGAGTTCACTGGTTATTAGACTGGCTGCCTAGCAAGCCCCTGTGGTTTTCCTGTCTTAGCCTCCCAGTTCTGGGATCATGGCTTGGTTGTTTTATGTTTTTAGTTTTTAGGGGTTTTTTTTGAGGGGAGGGTCTTGTTCTGTCTTATTAATGAGTTTATGACATCCAAATTCAGGTCTTCATGCTTTTAAACAAAGGGTTTTACCCATCAAGCCTTCTTTTCCAGCCCTAAGAACTGTAACTGTTTTTAATGTAATTTAATTTCTTTCCTCTGTCCCATTTTGTATATTAGAAAATTCAAGATGAAAACAGCTGTTACATGGGAGAGACTCTGTTAGGAGCATCAAACATGATACTGATGTACATCTACTCAGAAGTCTGTAGGGTCAACATTGTTGTGCCTTTTGGGGGGGGGGGTTCTAGACAGAGTTTCTCTGTGTAGCCCTGGCTGTCCTGGAACTCACTCTGTAGACCAGGCTGGCCTCAAACTCAGAAATCTGCCTGCCTCTGCCTCTTGAGTGCTGGGATTAAAGGCGTGTGCCACCATGCCCAGCTGTTGTGCCCATTTTATAGATGAGGCAACTAATGAGTTCATCTAACTTGGAAGCCCCTGTTAATTAGTGCTTTGGGTTTGCAACGTTTCCACAACTGAGATTTAATTGTGCTGATACATTCAGAGGAGTATCAACATGCCACTATATGGTCAGTTTCTTTGTTTGTTTTGGACTCTTGATCCTCTTGACTCCATGTTACAAATGCTGAGATTACAGGTGTGACCTCCACGTCTTGCTTTGTTTTCCAAATTCCTGTAACTAAGAGATGGCCTATTGTTTTGTATGAGAAGGGGCTACTAATAGAATTATTGATTCTCCTTTGTAATAAGGGGGACCTGCTTCCTCTTGTCTTCCACTTGTCATTGGAAGGGACAGGTGCTTGGTTGTAGTAGCTCAGATGGGCCACATCTCTCCAGGCTCCATCCTGTGGTTGTCAGGTCAGGCTTTTCTATTATGATGTCACAACCCAGTTATTTGTGAGACCTTTGAAAGTTTACTTTGGTTCAAACTACCAGACAGGCTTTTGTCTTCAGGAAAAAGGTGGGGGTAGAGACTGTGGAGGAATTAAAGATTACCATTGTGGAGACAGACTGTGGAATTAAAGATCACCATTGTGCCTGCTTCATGCACCGTCTCACTTCACCCTCAGTAAAGTGTGTGACTCTCACAGGCTCAGGGAGGTTGTGTGGCATGAGTGTTTGAGAAGCTGAGAGAGGGTACCTTGGTCTCAGTTCTCAGGGGCGCCTTCCCCATTACACCTGGGCGTTGACCCAAGACAGTGAGGCCAGATTCACAAGATATCACAGAAAACAGCGACAGCTAGTTGGCTGCACTAGCCCATTTTGTGATGACCTTGAACCTCAGACAGCAAGGCAAAGAAGATAAGCAAAGCTAAAACAAACCACAGCAGTTGTATAATAGGTTAAAACTCTAACTAGGAAAGCAGTCTGGACAATGTGGAGCTTGTTGACCACTAATTCACCTAGTATGTATGAGGCCTTGGATTCTGTGGGCAACTCAGAGAAGTGGGAGGGTCCTAGGAGTCTGTTAACCTTATCGTCTGAGGTATAGAGTAGAAGCATAAATTGCCTCTTGCACCTGGTCTCTTAGGGGTATCCATGATGCAAAGCTTTAATGTCCTGTAGAGCTTTACCTTGTCTCTCTGACTGCTGAGCACAAAAGCTATGTTGTGTGTGGAATGACTGGGTTGATCCCTTCTAGAGAGAAGCTATGTTTGGTATCTAAAGAACAATGAGGGTGTGCTGCTTGGCTGATCAGTGTGGGATCAAGTTCACATTCCCCAGCACCCACACTCCCTCCTCCACACACGGCGGGTGGAAGCAGAGCAAGGAAGGGCAGGTCCTTTTACCCTGGAGAGATGTGAGCTCTGGCTTTCCTAATATGGACACAGCTGGGCCTGGGGAGCATTAAACATCGATTTAATCCACGGCTGGAGGAGCATCCCAGGAAGAAGAAATGGATTAATAACCAATCAGCACAAGCCCTTCCCCTTGTTTTCCCAGGGCACCTCCTTCTATGGAGCTAAGTGTTTGGTGAACAAACACCCTGGAAATTGGCTTCCTATCATAATTATTTGTATTAGAGTCAGCAACCCTCCAAGGTGGTAGACTTTACTTTCCTCTGTGTGTGTGAGGGAGAGATTTTTATAATAGTTAATAGAGATGATTCAGGCATAGTCTTCTGTTTGTAAATTGCAACTTATTTAAGTTCCTTTTAAAGGCCTGATGACCAGCAATCTCTTCTGAGTGGGAAATTTTATAAAAGAATAGATTTTCTGGGGTCATAGACGTCTTATACAGCCCTTCCTTCAGAGGCACATCCACTCTCGCGCACACACACTTATGCACACCGTGGCACATGGGGCAGCAGCCAGACACATGCCCACACTTCTGCACACCATACCATGCCATGCCAAATCCCACCCCATGAAATGAAAGGAAAGTATCCACATGTGCTGCTGGCTTTCCAGCTAGTAAAATACCATCAGACAATAAATGTGTGTTTGTGCCTTTGGCAAGATGTTTGTCATTAATTCTCCCAACATGCATGCATGAGAGAGAGAGAGAGAGAGAGAGAGAGAGAGAGAGAGAGAGAGAGAAGAGAGAGAGAGAGAGAGAAGAGAGAGAGACAGAGAGAGAGAGAGAGAGAGAGAGAGAGAGTGTGTGTGTGTGTGTGTGTGTGTGTGTGTGTGTGTGTGTGTTTTCTAATCAAGGGAACCCATTTGGCCTGAGCAGGCTATCCACAACTTAAGGAAGTCAGCCAACATGGCTACTCTTGAATGAAGCAATCCCTTTGTACATAGCAAAGGGTCTTTTCTACTAACATAGGCTTCCTCCCTGATTCTAGGCTAAATCTATAATCAGAACATGGGAAGTGCTGCCTTCTGTAGACAGAGCTCTAGGCCAACATTAAACCAGCACCCCTATATGCCCCGAAGACACATGTTAAGGTCTTTGTGCAAGACCTAGAATTGTATTAACCATGAATCTCAAAAGTATTCCTTAGCCGGGCGTGGTGGCGCACACCTTTAATCCCAGCACTCGGGAGGCAGAGGCAGGCGGATTTCTGAGTTCGAGGCCAGCCTGGTCTACACAGTGAGTTCCAGGATAGCCAGAGCTATATAGAGAAACCCTGTCTCGAAAAACAAAAAACACCAAACAAACAAAAAAAAAGTATTCCTTGCTTCTTCATGGGAGAGCCATTGAAATCTTATATTATTTAAGTCTTTTTGTAGGTTTATTTATTCATGTCCTTAGTTTATTCCTAAATTCAAGTGATGGGAAATGCTCCCTGTGTCAGCCCAACCGTCCATCCTCTTCATCACCATGTCTCCCTTCTGCCCATGAGAACTTGCTGTCATAGAGCACAACACCCTCTGTGTTATTGACCTTCAAAGTTAGATGCCTCCCAAATATCTATAATATTTTTTTTGGTAGCTGTTACATATAGGACATCATTAAAAACACCCAAATTAGTGTTTCTCAGCACTGTTGGCACATTGAAATTACTGGAAAAAAGGACATTAAGAAGACTCTGAGGCATAAGTCATAGTGGGCCCCAAATGCTGAGATTTGTAACATCCCTACCCCAACACTCACCTCATATCAACGCACCTCCTTACACCACACCACACCACACCACACCACACCACACCACATAACCACACTGACACATACACACATACCCACACTTATACTCTCTCTCTCTCTCTCTCTCTCTCTCTCTCTCTCTCTCTCTCTCTCTCTCTCTCTCTCTCTCTCTCTCACACACACACACACACACACACACACACACACACATTGTGAGACACATACACTGTGATTCTCAAAGAGGATTTAGAGGTAGGAACTGCAGATGGAAAGCTCCTGTATGTGATTTAGTATTTCACCTATGACAACCCTTTAAGGTTATAGTGTCTTTGAGTAAATGTCAAGGTCACATGAAGAATTACAGTCAGGGGCTAGGGAGATGGCACACTCAATAAAATGCCTGCCATGCAAGTGTGATGACCTGAATTTGATCCACAGAACAGGTATAACAAAGGCAAGGGGGAGGCAAGGCAGGCAGACTGGGGCCACCTTGTCAACCTTCAGCCCAATGAGAGACCCTGTCTCACAAACTAAAGTGAACAGCTCTCAAGGAACAGCACCCAGGATTGACCTATTGCCTCTATGCTGACGTGCACACATGCATGCACATCTGCACACACACATTCATACACTAAAAAAAAAAAACCTACAGCCATATTTTTGGTGAAGAATATATGATAATGTCTCTTATAGCAGATGTTATGGGGGTGGGTTACATTTTGTGGTCCATAATTTGACCTGGGGTTAATCATATCCATACAATAAACAAAATTTTTAAAGGGACATGGTCACAGTGGATGTTCCAATCAGAACTTAAGGGCCAGGCTATATGAAGTGATAAAGGCACTGGAATTACCTAAGACCCATTGTCTCCATTCTTAAGCAGTGACCCCATGAGGCATAGGCAGAGCAGCTTAAGTGTCCAGTGCTGTGTAAACACTTCTATCAACAGCTTCTGTTGTTAGTGAGCTGTTCTGGTTTTCTACCAGTTACAAGGTTCGTGTGATGTCTGATAGCTGGCACTTCAGAGCACCTTTCCTCTGGCCTTGATATCATTAAACTGATCAACATTCTCTTCTCTTCTCTTCTCTTCTCTTCTCTTCTCTTCTCTTCTCTTCTCTTCTCTTCTCTTCTCTTCTCTTCTCTTCTCTTCTCTTCTCTCTTCTTCCTTCCTTCTTCTCTTCCTCCTCCTCCTCTTCTTCCTCCTTCTTCTTGAAAGGATGAGTGCTCAGCTGCATGTATACCTGCATGCCAGAAGAGGGCATCTGATCCCTTTATAGATGGTAGTAAATAACTATGTGGGTGCTGGGAATTGAACTCAGAACCTTTAGAAGAGTAGTCAGTGTTCTTAAGCACTGACTTGTCTCTCTAGTCCCATGGTCAACATTTTTTTTTTTTTTGAGACAGGGTTTCTCTGTATAGCCCTGGCTGTCCTGGAACTCACTTTGTAGACCAGGCTGGCCTCGAACTCAGAAATCTACCTGCCTCTGCCTCCCGAGTGCTGGGATTAAAGGCGTGCGCCACCATGCCCAGCTCCATGGTCAACATTCTTATGACACCTCTGTGGTACATATGCGGTATTATCTTTACTGTTGTTGTTTCCTAATATTTTCTTTGAACTTCATAGTGAACATAACCATATGGCTTTAGCATTCACATGTAACTTCCAAGGGTTGTATTAATGGAGAGAAATGCTGGAAACATGATATTTTCTAGCTCACCAAGAAGAAATGCAAATTAAAGTGGAAAAAAGGAAAACCCAATACTTTTATTTATTCAGACCTCTCCTGCTCAAAATGGAGTTAAGGCAGCTTCCAAAACAGAATGGCAGAACTTGGCAGGAAGATGGGCAAGGAGCTTAGTTAATATCCAGCAACTGTCCCTGAGGTTCCTGTCCTGGCTAAGGAGGACCCCAAAACTCCACGTCATGAGAAGGATGAAAAGAAATGAGATGCCTTGGTCTGACCATTCCTGACATTGGTACCAGAGAAAATTAAAACTGAGGGAAGAAATAGCCAGGTCCCAGTCAACACAGCAGTGGGTTTACAGGGCCTTTTCTCTTGCTGCCCCTCCATGAAGATGGCTGTCATCTCAGCAGATCTACATGGTAAGAGGTCATGCCTAGAGCATAGGAAGATGAGAGTCCTTTACAGGGCCAGCTTTGTAGAGGTCTGACTGGACCCAAGCATGAACTCAGCCACATCCCGCCCCCCCCCTCCCCCCCCCGAGAAGTTTTATCATCCATAGTCTGGGAACTGGGAAATGGCCATGAGCCTTCGGTAGGTGTGATTGGTTTTTTGTGTTGTTTTTGTTAGCACAGACCGTTAATTAGCTTCCCTCAGCTCCTTATCATGAGCTTATAGCAAAGAGCACAGTCCAGTAGAGGAGCCCTTGGCTAGGGTCTATGTGCCCAGGCTCAGTCCTTAGTGCTAAAGTACAGGGGAAGGGGACAGCAGCATCTTACACACTGTCCACTAGCCTGGGCTCTGCAGAGCATTCTGGGTAGCACTGATGAGGTCAGGGCAGCACTTACAAATAGGAAAACATCAATATGGGCAGGGAGCTAAGCCTGCAGTGGGCCACCCGGTGTGATCCACACTTCTGTCCTGAAAATTAGGCTGCAGGATTATATCCACCTGACAGGTCTGAGATCTCCCTCAGAAAGAAACTAGGGCCTTCATCATAGCACCAACGAAGAAGACAATAACAGTATGCTTTCTTCTAAACTCAGAGAAAACAACACCTAAGGTGTGTTATATTCAGTCAAAATTTAAAGCTGTAACACTCAGTCAGCTTTAATTCTGACCTGTTCCTGTTGCTTCATCTATAGGTAACTGTACCTGCAGCCCCTGCAGACTCCTGCTGTTCTGCTGTTTTGTTTAGTTTCATTTTGTTCTGTTGCTCAGACTGTGCTAGAACTCACAATCCTGCAACAGTCTCTCCAGTGCTGATACTATAGGTTAGTAACAGAGCCCTTAGATCCTTTGGAAGCCAAAATCCTTGGCTTCTCTCTACAGATGGTTCTCTCTTGCCTTTGCCCAGGGGAGCATAATTTGCTGTCTGTTGGAATAATTAAAGGGCTCCCTATGTTTGCCCTACAGGGCTTCCTGTGGACTCTCCTCATTCCTCTGTGTTATGCTTCATTCACCAAATAGAAGTAGGAAGAGAGCACCCACCCTATCAGTACGAGATTGGCATCAGGACCCTTTTCCCGTGAGAGAGTAACTTCCTCTTCCACTAAAAACAAAAACAAAACAAAACAAAAAAAAATGATTGAAAGAAAAAACCAAAAAATACTTTCTCTGTGAAAATAATCTCCAGTTTCTGTATTTAGCAGGGCTTTTGTTTAAAAGCAATGGCATTTCCTTAGGCTCTGAATTTTTCTTTGACTGTTATAAACTGCTTTGACAAAAAGTTTCTTAGAAAAACTTCCTTTCCAAACATGCCTGTCAACTAGCTGAGGCATTTAAAAAGATATAATTCAAACATAAAACAGTCCATTTTTAAAGGATATCTTGAAAGTATGTTTGTCACTCTGGAGGATGCTAGACTATCCGTCCCTGACTGCAAAGTTTCAATGTGTTTAAAGGTTTCTCCATAGTCTACTGACATTTGTGTTAACTCATAAGCAAGATGGGATTTAAGTAAATACCAGATAAATTTATTCAGGTTGCGCTGAACAATATAATTTTTCTAGTGTTACATCCTTCATTCTGGGTTAAATTCAGCCCTCAGCACCAAGATGTAATTTGAATTAGTGGTATATAGGGACTTTTTTTTTTTTTTTTTTTTTTTTTGTTTTTTCGAGACAGGGTTTCTCTGTGTAGCCCTGGCTGTCCTGGAACTCACTCTGTAGACCAGGCTGGCCTTGAACTCAGAAATCTGCCTGCCTCTGCCTCCTAAGTGCTGGGATTAAAGGTGTGTACCACCACGCCCGGCTATAGGGACCTTTTATTTTTATTTTTTTTTTTAAGTCATTTTAGAAATGTCCCTCTGTTTTTTCTTCAAATGTAAAAGTCTGTGCTTTTTACAAATGGTGATATTCCAGCAGTTAAAGAAAGTGGAGTTAATTAACGATATAATCATTATAAGCCTTAAACTGGATACTGTGTATTCCTCTGTCCCTGTCTACTTGTATTTACTTTAAATCTTATTACATTTATTTATTTATTTATTTATTTATTTATTTATTACTGTATGAGTGTGTGCTGGACAGGTACCATGGAAAGAGTGTATAGTCAGTTCTCTCCTTCCACCATGTAGACCCTGGGGATTGAACCAAAGTCATCAGGCTTAGGAGCAGGTGCTTTGAGTCACTGAACTCCCTCTCTAGCTCCCCTTCACTGTTAAGACATTGAATATCTGTTGTGTGTTAGGCCGTGTTTTAATGACTAGACAAAAATCAAGAAAAACAAAAACAAAAAAACAGGATAGTGCCATTCCAGGAGCTTAAAGTATCGTCAGGGAGATAGCTATTTAATCAGTTAATAATAAAAATAAATAACAAGGTGGCAATATGGCTTCGCAGGTTGAAGGTGATTGCTGCAAAGCTGACAGCCTTTATCTCATATCCCACGAGGTAGGAGAGACCAGACTTGCACATTGTCCCCTGCCTCTATATACATGACATGGCATGTACACACACACACACACACACACACACACACACACACACACACACACACGCACTCTTCCCCCCACATAAATACCCACATGGTAGATTAAAAATTAATAGCCATAAAAATTGTGCCGTACTAAGTGAGCCTAATATGAGATGAGGGTTTGATTTCAGTTTCTTAACACTGGCTCTTCAGACATACGAAATGCAAAGTGTAAGTGCATTTTATAAAATATGCAATGGAAATGATGAGTGTGTGTGGGAGGGGTGTGAGATCTGAAACTTAACCCTGCTCTAATAATGAGGCCTCAGTGACAAAGTTGCAAAAGATGATACAGGCAGGGTGCTATTAGAATACTGGGGAATATTGGACTTTGAGCTTGATAGTGAGGAGAAACCTTTCAGACATGATACTTTAGTTAGAAGCCAGAGGCAGGCCATATGTTTCCAGTAAAGCAAAGCAAAGTGATAGGATTACAATTTCCTTTGGAAAGACTCTCCTGGCTTCTCTATAGAAAGGATTGTGGGGCAAAGGAACACATTAGGGAACTATTCCGTCTAAGTCAGCGCTCCTGTGCATGCCCAGTGCTGGGCAGGCTGGAAGGGGCTGCTGGCAAGGGTCAGAGCTCTAGATTTTGGTTCCTAAGATATTACCAGTAGCTCTGTGGGGATTATGGATTTGAGAACAGTTTCACATACACATGTGATTTGAGATTACAACGAAATGAAAATTGTAGGACCTGGGGTTGGTGGGAGCCTTTAAATGCTTTAAATACTATCCAGCCATAACAAGTTCTTATGTCTGTGTACAACTTAATTTGCAATAGTTACCTTTGTTACTAATAATAAACTCTTTGCGTTGAACTCCTTAAGGGTGGTAAACACCCAAGAGGAAAATTTAACCATCAAAGGCAGTGCCTGCCAGGATGGATGGATATTGATTCTGGAATTGTGAGTAGCAGGAAGCTTGAATAGTTCAAAGTTATCTTTCTATTTTAAAATTAATTAGATTTCTGCATGTTGTATTGTTGATAATTTTTACCTGTTTATGTGTGTGTGCTTCCCCACTTTCCAAAGCATTAAGTATTTCTATGCATTACCCTTAAAGCAGGGTAAAGTTGGTTGTACCTGTATGTGAGATTGCTTAATATGCGTAAGATACTTAGCAAGCCAACATGCATTTTTTACCTGGATAGTGAGGTACAGAACTGACAACATCCACTTACATTCTAGAGTTTTGTTGTTTTTGCTTGGTTTACATTTCTGGAAATACAAACACTGCTAAGAATCCCCTACACAAGCAGGCCTGTTGTCTATTTTACGACATAGTCATCATTAGTGGCCACGCGGCCGTGCTTGGGAATGGAGGGTACAATAAAGTTTTCCATTCTGATGTCTCATTAAGCAGCTCCTCTTTGTGTAAAGTACTCCATGGCGAAGTTGCTTCTATTTAAAGTCCAGAGTTTGATCTTGCCTTTGATCTAAACCTTTTGATCTTGAAGGAAGGATGGAGTAGCAATAAAGAGGGCCCGACAGACTTTAAGGAAGAAAGAAAGAAAAGAAAAGAAGAGAAGAGAAGAGAAAAGAAAAGAAAAGAAAAGAAAAGAAAAGAAAAGAAAAGAAAAGAAAAGTGATAAAGTTAAAGGGCAGCAGAGTCAGCTAGCCCCGGCAGCACACAGCAGCCGGCCTGGCTGGCACAGAGGGACGGAGGTACATAGGGCGAGTCCATTCTTAACTGTGGAACAGGAGGTCCCCCCTCTTCCAGGTCCTTGGTGATGCGTGAACACTGGACTCCCTAGGTCACCTGCCACCTTGGTGGTGCTGGCAGAAAACTTACTTTCTCTCTGGAATCTTGAGCTCAGGGTCCCTCCATCCCGTAACCCGAGCCTCTGACTAGACCCGGGGGCGTGTTGTGTTCATGGGTGGATGGATGAGTGCATGGATGGATGGATAGATGGATGGTTGGGTGGTTGGGTGGATCTGTGGTGCGAGGCGCGTAGGGGCACAGGTCAAGTCAGAGGGTGCTTTCCGAGAACAATAACAGCCAGGACCTGGGCGCCTACACCTTTAAGGCAGGCCCCGCCTCGCCTGCGACCGCCCGCCCGCCGGCCCGCCTGCTCACCCGCCCGCCCCCGCCGAGATGTCGCGCTTGTGGCGCTGGGCTCCGTGAACTTGACTTGTTCTCCCCACAGGCGCTGCAGGAGGAGCGCAAGGCCGAGGACTGCTCGCCGAGTAAGCTCGCACGGCAAGTGGGCTCCGAGGTAAGTGCAGCGGGCAGAGGTGGCAGCAGCGCCGGCTGCTCAGGTGAGGCGGACACCCGTACCTCGGCCTGCTTGAAATGCTGTTGGGTTTTGACTTCAGGTGGCGAAATGGATTCGAGTGAACCGCAGACCCCGAAAACGCAAACGAGGGAAGCGAGAAGCCGCATTTGAAAAGGTAGGAGGCCCTGGAGGGTGCTGCTGGGAGGAGCTCCTGTGTGCTGCCGAGCCCAAGATTCAGTCTCCACTAGAACAGCGTTTGGGGAGTTTGTGCTTTCCAGCAAGAAAGCTTTACCTGTGTGGGAAACAGATAAACAGTGGTGTCCACCTTGACCGGGATGGGGGGGGGGTGGCTGTCACGTGTTCCTTACACTGCAGGGGTGCCTTGAGAAACGAAAGCTTCCAGGCAGACATCCACAGGCAGGCATCAGCACATTGTCCCACACAGCCAAACCCCTATCAGGAATCCTGTGGGAACTGGAGACCGGCAGTGTGAGAAGTGGGCAACTTCAGACATGCCAGGACTAATTTTCCTTTTTGCTCAGCATTTTTCCTCCTGAATTTGGAATTTTAATAGTTACTTTGTAGACCTTGCTCGCTGCTTCCTGTTGTGAATGCGCGGGGTTGAAACTTGTGATAATTTGAAATCAGGTGAGTAGCCCATTAGCCCATTTTCTTACTGAAAAGGGGACAAATGTTAATGACATGTTTTGGTTTTGTCAATTTTGCTTAAATATACTTTTGCAGTTGGGCGGGCAGGAAGACAGTTATTGCACTAAGGGACTAAAATAGCGGTGTGTTGTTCTGCTGCTGGGATAGATGATGAATCACTGGGCTCTGAAGCCAAATCCTTGCCGATAACTATGCTGCCTGCTCCTGTGTTGCCTTAGTATAGGCATCGGGCAGCTGAGAACATGCACAGAGCTCATGGTAATGGTGATGTGAAGTTTCAGTATGCACTTGAGGGTACTCGGGGCCACTCAGAAGAGACCAGGCAAAAGAACTAGCTAGGCATATTTATTGCTGGGGACATGCAAGGGGCTCAAATTATGTGAGAAGTGCTCCCCCTTCCAGCCTTGTAAAGAGCAAGCTGTGCGTGTCGACTAAGTTAACAGTGATAAGAAACCAACTCTTAAACAGATGGCTTTGGAGCCTTACCTTAGATGTTGTGGCAGGTTGTGATTGTTGTTCTCTCACAATTTAGGTGGCTTTGAAAGGTTTGTGACTAATGAATGAGATCATAAAATAACTAAAGAATGAAAACATGGTGTGCCTAGCACTTGAACAAATGTTTGTAGGTATAATTATTAAGCAAGAAATAAGATCGGTCACACATGGAAATAGGAAGAGGCATTATCGAGTACTTGGTATTTCTACTACCAAAATCTGAAGCAGTAACTATCTCTAAGATTTGGGGAGGTGAAAACAGTGGAGGCCTCCATCTTCCAGTACAGTGGCAGCTCTCCCCCAACCATCCCTTCATTGTGCCCCGATAGGCTCACTGGAAAAGCCGCCTCTGACTTTCTTCCTAGACAATGTGGGTAGTAGTTTTAAAGAACTTGAAGCTGAATTGGATGGCCTTCCTTTTTAGGAGTGCAAGGACATCTAGTGCGCCCAGAGATATGTGTTTGTGTGGTATCCCTACCTCTTTTTCCCAGGCCAGCCCCAACAGGCACTTTCCTTGTCACACCTGGGAGAAGTGTCTGACAAGGAAGGCAGGCACTGTACAGGGCCAGGTGAGCCGTCAGATCTGTGACCCAAGGGCATTAGAATGCAACCTGAAAGTCTCAGGTCCTAGGGGATCACTGAGGTGAGCGTTCAAGCCAAGTCTGGTGCTAGGACTTGGCTCCTGTTGCTGGGGGGGGGGGGCTTGCAGTAGGTCACTCACTGTTGATTCTGATAAGTTGCTGAGCCTGGCTTGTACCTTAATACTCAGCACTCAAGAGGCAAAGGCGTGAGTTTAAAGCTAGTCAGGCTGCATAGTTTCAGGACAGCCAGGGCTGTGTAAAGAGATCTGTCTCAAAATAAAATAAAAAGGAAAACAAAATTTGAAATGTCTGCTGGGCCACAAGCAAGTTAACACATGTGTCCTTTCTGTGCCCCACTGTGCATGTGTCTGCGTTCACTGGTCTAGCAAGACTGAAATAAGAGTGTACATGTCAGGCATGCATGTTCTAGACCTAGCTGTTGTCTGCTCCTTTGTCTTCTTTGTCATTGCCCTCTCCCCTGATGACCAGATGTCCTCTCTCCATGTCCTCCATTCCTCAAGTGTCCCCCACTTGAGGCTCTCAGAAGTCAACCCAGATCAGACCAAACTGGACTCGACTGGACTGGACTAGGTGGATCTAGTCGAATGGTCTGTGGACTAGGTCCGAGTGACTTCGGCTAAGTGGCCCGTACTAACAGCTAGGACTGCAACGTTTTCCTTCCATGGGTAGAGGCGGCTCTTACTGCCTGGTAAAAACAGAACTATCGGGATAACTTGAGAAAGGAAAACAGCCACGGCAGCAGGCCAGGCTCCGAGCTGTGTGGAAAGAATGCCATTTTATGGGAAACATTTTGTTTTCCCCTTAAAGAAATTGTCTCAGGCACTAAATGGTGGGCATAGTCTGATGGAGCTTGAAATATTAGCTGAGAGTTTGAGCCAGAAAAGCAGTTCAGACTGCCTGTGAAGTCTGAGCTGTGAAGAAGCAAACGGAACAAGCTGAGTGACGTTACCATCTCACCCTGTGAGTGACTGGAGTGCTTTCCCGACTGCCCTGGCCTCATGTCCTGTCTCTCTCTGGTCATTCCTGTTACCAGGAAGCCATCTTTAAGGACTTTATGTACCCATCTGAAGGACTGTCATTCTTCATTCTCCCTTTTGCATCTCCGCAGGATGTTCCTCGACATCCTTTCCATGTTGTCCTAGCTTCCTATCTGTGCCATGGCTGTAACCAGATTACCTCAAGCCTGTGTCCTCTCTCCTGCTTCTGGAATGTTTCCCATCAACTCTGATGTTCTTCCTTTCTCTGTTATTTCAAATGCTTGTTATTTAGTTTGAATAAATTTGGCTACAAAAAATCGAAAATGTGCATAGCACGCAGACTACAGTCCTGGGCTAGCTCTGTGGGGCCGGCTACAGCTTTGATTCCAACAGTGAGAAGTAAGTGTGTGTGTGTGTGTGTGTGTGTGTGTGTGTGTGTGTGTGTGTGGCTGGCTACAGCTGAGATTCCAACAGTGAGAAGTGTGTGTGTGTGTGTGTGTGTTAACAGTAATAGCTTTTGCTACATGATCTATTGTATCACCATTATAGAGTAAGAATTAATATTTTAAGGTATGCGCATGAAAATAGAGATTAGATAACTTCATTCTAAGAACTAAAATATATAACACAATAGCACCTTATGAAATGGTATATTTTAAATGCAATGCACTTGGAGTTTAAAGAAAACTCTATTGTAAGATTCAAAAGAATCCGACTTCTTGGTTGCTGCACATTTGATAACTTAGAGAAAACCCCCTTTGCCATTTCCATTTTAGCCTTTGTGTGCATGCTGAGATCAGAAGTATTCATAGGCTGGCTTTCCAGCCACTGGGGTGACTCACAAGCCATCCTCTGTGTCTGGTGTATCTGAAGCAAAGGTCCAGAGGGAGGTGAACCAGTCTTTGTGAGTCATAGTGTCACCGAGAGCCGACACTGTTGGCTTCTGCCACAATTTGGAACTTACAATTTTCTGAAACTCATAGTGATGTATCCAGGTTAAATATAAATTGAACAGGAGAGTGAGACACATAGGCCGCAGTTGTTCATGGCCAATAGCCGCAAGAAGTCAGCTCTGTCTCTTCTTGTTCTGATAAAATGCTAAAGTTTGGAGAAATTTAATCTGTTTTTACAATACCTTTCTTTTTACACACTTGACTTAGAGCCACAAAAGCAATGGTAATCTCTGTTGGGCTCATAATGCACGATGACTTTTAAGTCTGTGTGAATTCAGGGAGGTCTACATGCCGTTTACTCCTTTGAGATGCAATGTGCACTTGCTACACTTCTGCTGTGTGTGTGTGTGTGTGTGTGTGTGTGAGAGAGAGAGAGAGAGAGAGAGAGAGAGAGAGAGAGAGAGAGAGAGAGAGAGAGAAAGAGAACCCAGAATGTTAAAGGTAGGTGATTTAGGCTTAAAATAGTTTGTCACGGTGTTTGTCTTTTGTGACATGTCTTTTATATTCTGTTGCAATTCTGGGAACTAGTATTTAAGATTTTTGTTTTGTTTTGTTTTAAAGTTACTTAACTCTTTACTGGACTCACGGCAGCCAGTGGCAGCTGATAGGCTTCATTCACTTGTAGTCCTCCAGGCACAAGCCAGTAAAAGCAGCACTTGAGAGCTGGGAGCATGCAGCCAAGTACCCACAGTTACTGGTAGCCACTCCCTGCACCCAGCAACCTGGTGGGTTTGGGTGGCTGCCCTTATACCTGAGGCAAGGCTCCCCTGGAGTTTCCTAGGCATGGTGCCCTTGCCTCTTTTAAGAGTACTGTTGCTTTGTGAGAATCCATAACTAGTCCACACTTGCTGAGCTATGGTCTCATACAATAGCTTCATTGATTCTTGATTTCCATAGAAAAGCTTTATGGGTTCTAATGAATTGCCAGCCGCCCTTCACTTCCTCAGAGAGTGTCTTTGTGTCCTGGGCCTCGCCTTTGGAGAAGGACTTATGTGAGTGATGGGTGTAGGGTAATTAATGCAAGTTGTTATGAAGCAACCAAGCCGGGGAGGGTTTACTGTAATGCTGAGATGCTAAAGTAATCCTGTGTACCTGGGCCTTGTTTCTGCACCTCTTCCTGCCCTTGTATTTATAATAAATCCTTAACAAATACAATGTTGAATATTCTATATCCAAATCTCATATCAGATCAAATCATGCAAGATCTTGACATCTTTTGCTCTCTTAAGCTGGACCAAGAGAAAATTGCTATATTTTTGTAACATCAGGAAAACAGTCTGGTTTGTGTAATGTTATACCATTAAATTTTCATCTGTTCCCTAGACTGATTCTTTTTAAGAGTCTACAACTTAAAAACCAGAAGAGATTCTGACATCTCTGTGTGTTTTGAAATCCCTGCCAGCTTTAAACTGGTCTAACAGGAAAAATTCAGACGATGACTGGCTGCCCTCAGCACTTACTCCTAACAACAGTCATTCGCTCGTCCCCACGCACCTCCTCACAGCCTCTCTGAGTGGAACCATTAATGCACCCATAGCTGACACTTGCCATGTGTCAAGCCCAGTTCTGAGTGATTCACATGCAGCAGATGACGTGAATGTCCCACTGAAGCCTGCCACAACCAGCAGCCCCACACAAAGACAATGCAGACTGCATCGGATACTCTGTGTACATTGGTGCAGTATTAGCTAGTCAAGTAACTGCTACAAAAATAATGCTTTGGGCAGTATCTTAAAATTCTTAGTCCTCAACCACCAGCACTAAGCGCACATTTCTAAATTGAGAAAATCTCAACCAGAATGTATTTTGAAAACACTTGAAAGTGTGCATGCAGATAATTACACTTGTGTTGATTTCAGTTTGTTTGATACCAGCCACCACCAATTCTTCCCTGCATTGAAAGATGAAAGCTATTTTCATATAAAACATAAGAGTGAAAAAGGGAGGTGGGGAGAAGAACGGTCTTGTGGCTTTTTTAGTTACTTTTATAGGCAGCGTTAATTTCATTCCTGTGACAGAGTGCTTTCCTTGGCACTCACTCTCATCTTAGGCATTTTAATGAGCTGCTGTTTTGTGCCTGTTCTCATATGGCACTAATAAGATGTATTATTTTTAGTAGCACCTACTGGTGTCACCTTGGGTTAGGACCTGTCATTGTTTCCATTAATTATGTGTTACAGCAGGCGGACAGCCTAGATGTCAGCCAATGTGTATCTGATATATATTCAACCTTGAGAGCCCCACACTCAGAGAAGACCACATGTGGCCTCACTAGGATTTGTGGCATTGATTAGATGATGAAGCTCACAGTGGTATTTATGTTTGCAATCCTCCATGATGCTGCAATTAAAAAAAAAACCCCAAACAAAACAAAGCCTTTTATCATTTTGTTTAAGCTTGCTATTTATTTTGTTCTTTACTGGTTTTCCATGAAGATATACCAGTTAAGATTCCCTGGCTTTCCTGGAGACAGTCTCTTTAGTGTCTTCTAGAAGGAGGTCTTAGAGGTGGGAGAACCTGAGGGTGAGCCTGATGCTGGCCCCTGGGCTTGTTTTCCTCTGAGAACCCCTTTACTCCACAGGCGGCAGGCAGGCAGGCAGGCAGGCGGGTTTGTGAAAGTCCTACCTCAGTTTCACTTTCATATGAACTAGTGAGTTGGTCCTGTCATTTTGGGGGGGGGGGATTTGGGGAAATTCTGGTTCGGCTCTCCAGGGTACTTTTTATAAACACCCTCCTTTCTTTCATATCGATTATGTGATGTGAGCAAGAAGGAAATTAGACACCGTTTTTGTTCCTTCACCCTTTATCATGTGACTTGAAATGTCCTTTTACTTCCAAGTAAATAAATCTGAACAGTGAACAAGCCGACTGTTTTTCCTGTAATTTCACGTGTGGGCATTGTCAGCAGGGGCAGTGGTGTATACTGTCCTTCTAAGGAGTACATATGACCTCAGGACACCAGCACCCTCCACTCCTTCAAGGTCGCTCTCAGGTGTTATCTCTGCCTTTCCATATTTGGAAGCTCATTCAGTTGTCTGCTTCTCGGGAAGGGTTATGATGACAATACTGAATCATGGCTGTGTGGTTGTAAGTTTGTCCTTAAACTTTCCTTGTAGTTACTTATTTGGTCTCATTTCTTTTCTTCAGAGTGGCCTGGTGTTTGGTTGGTTTTTGTTTTCCTTTCTGGGTATCTGGATTTCTTTTTCTTTAAATTCCAAAAATTTTACTGTAAAAGTAGATTATTATGGGTCACTTTCCACAGTTGCCACTTGGCCTTGAGTTTAATTTTTCTGGTTTGTAAGTTAAGAACATAGGTTTTTGACTTTTCAGTGAATAGACTTAAAACCGAATGACTTGATACATGACCTGTTTTGAATCTGTTATTCTGATGTCCTTTCTAGACTCTGTGCTTAAGATGTTTGAAATGTAGAAACTGTTACAGGCAGACCTGAACTGACAGAGATATGGGTGGTCCCAGTTCTGTATGTTTGTGGGGGCAGGGGTAGGGGGAGGAGGGCTCTGGGTGCCACTCAGGGAAGGCAACTTAGGAGCAAGGTGCTTTCTGAAGCCTCTTGGCTGGAAAATTCCATCTCTGTTCTGTTTTTCTTACACAAAACCCTGGGTTTATATGTTCTCAGCTATATGTTCACAGAATAATACACAGAAAAACAAATTACCTATTCTTCAATGGTGAATAACATAGAAAACTCACGTCAGCCAGTTTACCCAGACACTGTCTTGAATTTGTTATACAACAAGCCCTCTGTCAAAAACTGCTGGGAAATGCCAAGGAAATATGAGCTGTAGTTTCTGGCTATGCGGAGGTATAACACAAGACACACCAACAATCAGTTGTAAAGCAATATGCAAGAAGTAACCCAAACTGCACAGCAGAAGCAAAGGCTTCTGTTGTGTGATGCGTTCACCCGAGAACATCCTGCGCTCCTGTCGCATGCCTGGACCTTCTTTTGATGACATAAAGCTTCACACACCGGGCTGGAAGTTATGGTGGGAAATGGAGTAACTGAGTTAACTGAATCCATCTTAATACTTTTGTCTGATTTGTAGGCAGGGACAGGAATGGCTTTGATTGATTTGCATGTGAGCAGTGGTGGTGGTCTTCTTCCTTGAGAATATCGTTCTTACAATATATCCCCTCGGGTTTTGCAAGTGAGACTGAAGCCTATCACCTACGTTCTGCCAACACTTAATAGTCAGGATGATCAAGAGATGCCAGGCCAGTGTGACCTCATCTCTGAATCATTATTCACCAAATTGTGTTTATTTAGGCAACTTCATTACTAACTTCATTTCATATCCATGACATACAAAACCCTGAGCAAGGAGTAGAGATTATAAGAATTGGAGAAAGAAGATTGGAAACCAAAGTTAACGAGGTCCCTGTCTCAGGTGCAGGATGAGCGCAGTAGGTTGACAGTAGCTGTGGGTCTCCTTTAGACTGACAGCAGGACACTGATTCGTTTAGTTCCTTCAACTCCAGCTATTTTGTAGAATGAGGAGACTGTGATTTCTGCAGTCGACGTTCAGATGGTCGTCCTGAATAGATAAAATGTGAAATTAACATCTGTTTTCTACTCACAACTCGGCCAGTGTAGGCCACACTGGGTGTGGGTGGTTCCCTATCTCCTCCATCCAGCACACCCGCCTCTTCTTTTCACTGGTTGGGTTTCTGTTTTCTTCCCTTTAAACATTTGGCTTCAAGAAAAAGTAAGAAGTAAAATGTTTCAGTATTGGGGATGGTGATTCATAGTTCGAGAGTTTTCCTAACTTTCATTCTCTTGTTAGTTTTTTGGATATTGTGTCCTGGCACTGTGAGAGCATCTGATGTTCCCAGCACCAATGGGATCTCTTTTATTTTTTAACGTTTTGTTTGTTTGTTTTTAAGTGAGTGGCTCTTTGATGATACAAAGTGAATGGGAATGATGGGTCCTGTGCGTCTCAGTAGCTCATGTATCCACAAATTGAAAGTGTTGACTTCTTACCCTTGCACTCTAAATAGACATATGGAAAAATACTGATTTTTATGTATGTAAAAGGAGGGAAGAAAACTGGATTAGCTTGTACCAAGAACCATGTAGAATGGGGGAAAATGATCGAGATGTGTGTGTGTGTGTGTGTGTGTGTGTGTGTGTGTGTGTATGTGTGTATTTGCTTTTAGTTTTCTTCTGTTTCTGCTCACAAGGTAGCAGGACTCAAGACTTGCTGTGAATTTTCAGTTGCAGTTCTTACTATTACTGTGTTGTCTAGGAAAAGGCTGTACAGGGGAGGGGACCTTAATCTGGTGCCACAAGAAGGAATCTGGAAATAGACATGCAGTGTGGTCTCCTGTTGTGGCCCTATCATATTCATGTTCAGTGTCGAAGGTACAGCTCACACACATCTCTTCCTGATGTGGAGAGGAAGGATGCTGGCTGCCTGAGAGCCCACAAAGCAAAGCCCTGAGTCTCTGAATGACTATTTAGCTGGGTAGATCTTACATGCCTAAAAATTCACACATGTGCAGTATTTTGCATTGTAAGAAACTTATATAACTGTGTAACCGTCATGGCCAACTTTGAGGGAGAGAGGAGCCCTGGTCTCAAGAGTGCTGGTTTCAATGCTTGTGGTGAGTCCTGCAGCTGCAGACCCACAGCCCAATTTCAGATGTCTCTGTCATCTAGAGTTCTTGTGTCAGATTCTGATCCATTCCCGTTCCTATTCCTATTTCTATGCTTTCTGACTTCATAGCTTGACTTTTCTAGAAACTCTATTGCAGTTGACTTATAGACGGCTTAAGTGTCTTCCCGAGTTTGGGGCTCTGGCCGTCATTTCTGTGTGTGTGAGCAATTTATTCCTTCTGAGTTTGTTGTTTCTTTTTATTGCAGTGATATTTCATAGCCAGACTTACTACATCTTGTTTATCTGTTTACAAGTTGTTAGGCATATTTGCCATTTTTTTATGTTATGAGTGCTGCTTCCCTGAACCACAGGAAGCTGTCGTTGTGTGGGTGTTTTCTTTTCCTTTGTGGGGCACTCTGGGCTAGAGCGGCTCTGCCCGCTACAGGTGCTTGCCTAGCCGACTTCAGAAGTTTCTGTTTCACATCCCCAGCAGCAGTGTGGATGATCCCCAGAGTTCCTGACCCTTTTGCCTGTGCCTCCAGTTGGAAATCTGGGTGTCTCCACAGTGAGCCACCATACCTTCTAGTTAGCTGGCTAGTAGCAGCCTGCTTTCTGATACAGAGCTCTTCTGCCCTAGATCCTATTGTGTCCTGGAAGCCTTCTGTCTTCTAAAGATGCCCCTCCTCACCCTGTGTGCAGTGGTGTCTGATGCAGTACTGTGTCTAAAGCTGCTGCCAGCCAGCATCCTGCATCTTGGAGATAGTTTTCTCTTGTTTTTCTGCTGTGTTCCTTAGACTATGGGCAGAGCCCAGCTGTACCAAGATTAGGGACCCCATATCTTCTTGTAGAAAAATTAGGTATGTGCCCCTTCTGAGCCTAGTGGGAATTAGGCAAGTAACCTGGTATGTACACCTGGCTTTCACTAAATACTTACTCCTCAAAAATGGCGAGAAAGGTTGATGGTCCGCAGGCTTGTGGAGTAGGACTGTGTGTTGAGAGAGAACACGCCAGCACACATACTTATAGCCTGAGAAGTAAGCTCATTCTTGGTTGCTCCCATCTTTCTTCTCTACCAGCAGCAAATGCAGCCTGCCCATGTCCAGACCTTACTCTGGGAAACCATTATCTCAGAGCAGCAGCAGCCTTCCCTATGTCCCTTTTCGCCCTGTTGTATCGAACAGGTGAAAGGCCACCTCTCTTCCATCGAATGTCTGAAACATGTTTTTCATGATGCTGATGGGCTTGTTTTCTACCAATCCTGCATTTCAGGTGGATTCATAGTCAGTTCTTCTGCTGGGTTGGTTGTTGCATCATTTCTTCACCCAGGCTCTTTCAATTTTCAGACGCTGTGGGCACATGGAGCATATACAGTTAGCAGCGCACAGCTCCTACGCGGCCAGAGAAAGGGACGATCCCAGCTCCTTACCTTTCATAGAGCAGAAGTGTGTCATGTTTTAATTCATTTTATTATGAAAAGTGAACTCTTGTTGTCTATGAGATCACTGTTTCCCTTGGATATTCTTGGTCATATTGAGAGATTCAGAGCATTAAAAAAGACTGGTGTTTTCGACCGACGGAAACCTCACTGTGTGCTGTGTGTAGTGTTAGGAGACTTCAGATCTGAGGCAAGTTCACAAAATAAACCATCACCGGCAGGAAGCTGTTAAAACAGCTGGAAGAGCCACAGATCAGGCAGCTTAAGGAACGAGCTCTGCTCTGTTTTAACAGTCACTGAGATCCTCTGCGTATGGGTCTCCTAAGAAGAGAGGAGAGCGACTGCTGACTGCTGTGAGGAGTGGGCAGCTTATGATCTCTCTCACAGCTTCTCCAGGGCAGACGCTTACCGCCGTTATGAGACCCTGCATGCTCTCGAGTTTAATTCCTAGGTTGTGTGGTGGCCTGATTCTCCTTTGCTTCCTTTTTATTTAATTTTCCAGTTGTCTGTGACACCCATATGGGTGGAAGCAGATCAGTTTGGGGTTCTGGATGATAATAAATGAAATGTGAGGCTGGGCGTGCTGCGTATGGGTCCTGGTGACCAAGGGAGATGGGAAAGAAATCTAGTGCACCCCTACAAGACCTTCACAAAGGGAAGCCTTATGCTGTGGCTTGCTTAGAAATGCACAGGCACAGATTGCAGTGGCTCACCATCAAAGAATGGTCAGGAAAGACTGCTGCTGCTGCTGCTGCTGCTGCTGCTGCTGCTGCTGCAATAGCCAGGCATCTTCAGGAGACATTAAAGTGGTGTGTCTGTAGGGTACAGATTATTGGAACTTTCTGTGATGTTTCTCACAGACCAAAGAGCTGTAGCATAAAAGTCTGTGTATGTTATTCGTGTGTGCATGCAAGTGTGCTGTGTGGTATGGTGCATGTGTTTGGTGTGGTGTGTGTGTGTGTGTGTGTGTGTGTGTGTGTGTGTGTGTATGAGTATGAGTATATGTATGTGTATTATGTGCATGTATATGCTGTGTGTGTGTTGTGGTGTGTGTGTGTATGTGTGGTGTGTGTGTTGTGGTGTGTGTGTGTGTTTATGTATGGTTTGTGTGTTTCTCTGTGCTGTATAGTATGTGTGTGTGAGTATATATATATATATATAAAATATATATATATATATTATATGCATGCGTATTCATGTGTGCTGTGGTATGTGTGTGTGTTGAATCAAACATAAGTGGCCATCTTATGTTGGAATGCAGCGTGGCTCCACCCTACTGGCCTCTCCGCAGTCTTCAAATATTTTTAGTGGCTATGTTCCCTAGTCTTTTTTTTTTCTGTAATGCTTCCATGTTTGTACATGTTCATAACTTGATGATTTGTAAATTTAGTTAGAGAAATTTTTTTCTTTCTGTGTGGTGCTCAAAGCCTTGAATGTTCTAGGGAGGCACTTTGTAACATGCTACGCCTGTGAAATTTTCTTACAATTTGTTGGACTTTGCCTGTTGGGCAAATAAAACCATCTCCAAAACTGTAGTGATAAAGTTAATGGTCTACATGGAATGTGCAGATTTGGTACCTTAGAACTATGGACTCCCAGAGGGCAGAATGAGGAGGCAGTTAGGGGAAAAGTTGCTGGTAGACAAAGACAGAGCTCTAAGTGGGTGAAAAATCACACAGGAGAGTGGGGGCTGAGCTGATCAGACTCTTTTTTTTTTTTTTTTTTTTGGTTTTTCGAGACAGGGTTTCTCTGTATAGCCCTGGCTGTCCTGGAACACACTCTGTAGACCAGGCTGGCCTTGAACTCAGAAATCCGCCTGCCTCTTCCTCCCGAGTGCTGGGATTAAAAGCGTGCGCCACCATCCCCGGCCAGCTGATCGGACTCTTAAAGGCTTCCTCTCCCTCCCTTTATTCCCTCAACAAAATAAAAAATACTGGTGGGAGGGTGCCAGGTCATACTGGCTCTGAGATCCCCAGGATACCTTGCATCTGATGGTTGGGGATATCATCAATAGTTAGTAATAGCATGGCCTCATGAGCAAACACTAGACTGTCAGAAAACAAACCTGATTGATTTGGGGATATCAAGTGGTAGAGAATTCATGTTGTAGTGTGTATATAACGGTTAGCTGTGTGTGTGCCTAGAAGCACACGTGTGTGGAACACATGCAGACCACCTAACTGGCCTTTGCTCTCAGAGCTTTGTTGACCTGGGCTGGGGCCTGCTTTGTGGCCAGCCTACCGTCTTGGATTGAAGCCACAGATACTGTTCCCAGAACTGACGGTTTGCATCTGACTTTGACTCACCAGCCGACCAAGCCTTAGGGGAACTGCCTGTGTGTAATGCAAAGTCATTGGCAGCATGGCCCATCGAGAGGGCAGCTTAGATGGAAACAGTGAAGGTTAAACAGACAGAGCTTCAGAGCAGAAGGTAAAAAAATAAGATGGTTCATTGCTTTGATTTGCTCATCTCCATACTCATTTTCTGTTTGTTTGGTTTGCTTTTTTTTTTTTTTTTTTTTTTAAAGAAAGTTTTTTTTTTTTTTTTAAGATTTATTTATTTATTTATTTATTTATTTATTATATGTAAGTACACTGTAGCTGTCTTCAGACACTCCAGAAGAGTGCATCAGATTTTGTTACGGATGGTTGTGAGCCACCATGTGGTTGCTGGGATTTGAACTCGGGACCTTTGGAAGAGCAGTCTGCGCTCTTAACCACTGAGCCATCTCGCCAGCCCCCTGGTTTGCTTTTTTGAGGCAAAGTCATGCTGTGTGGCCCTGTCTGGCCTGGAACTGTATAACCAACCCCCTGCCTCTGCTACCACTGCCCTGCTCCCCTGGTCAAGTTCTCCATAGACTCTGCCCCAGGATATTCCTGTGTCAGATATGAACTTAGATGCACTACTCCTCACTTGCTTCCTATGTAGAGCCCATTTTGAGGTCACAGGCTGGTACAGAAAGAATCTCTGTGTAGGTTTCATATATTATAGCATTTACATGAAGACTAGGGGAGAAGCAGATCATGCTGGGGCTGTGTTATGAAAACCTTTACTAGCAAGTGAACTGTTTCCTTGGTTTGTAGACAGCCCGCTATAATGTATCTTAGGGTCATGTGACAATGTATCTTAGGGTCATGCTATAATGTATCTTAGGGCATTATCCAGAAATAAGACAGAAGCTGCCTCAACAGTAGTTCAGTCAAAGCTCCCATTTTCAAAGGATGTTGTACTTCCCACTCCTTTATTTTACTTTGGTTTTCTTAGTCATGCTAACTGTGGTTGGATTGTTCGTTTCTCTTCCCAGAATGTGTGGTTTCCTGAGAACAGAGTGATGCTGTGGTCAGCAGCTCAGTTAAGCTGAAATCTAGCATTTTCCTCCCTCCTTAGAGTCCTCAACACTGGGGTATGGAATCCCACATTCCACTTTTCTCTCTTGGCCACTCAAGCCTACGGCGGCCTCAGAATGCTGCCCGTGTGTCATGGCTCACAAACCATGGCACTAATGCTATAAGTGATGACCTTCTAGTTTTCAGGCCTTATAGTCATTTGTCTTTTAGATGAAGAGGACAGGAGCCCTAGAGCTGAGGATAGATAGGGAATGGCAGCTGTAGTAAAGGCCACTGGGGTGTTTGCAATACTTCCTTGGTGTCTTCAAGCTGGAATGCCCCCAGTGTTAAATTGCAGGTAACTGCACAGACACTGCTCTGGCAGGTACCAACTTGATGAATCAGAGTAGTGTAAGAAGCACACCTTCCAGTCTTACTTAGAAGTTGTCCTGGGTTGATGCTTTTCCTGTAACTCCAGTACTTAGAAAGTAGGAACAGGATGATCAGAACTTCAAGGTCATTATCCTCAGCCACAGAAGAAATTTGAGACCAGCCTGCTCTACCTGAAACCCTGTCTTCAGAAATCAGCAGAATTCACTCGGGTTCTGATGGGAATTCCACTGGCTCCTTCAAGGGGATTTTAGTGGAAGCCACTAGAGCTGTTTTACTGTTTTGGGGTGAGGTCTCAAGTAAGCTCAATTTGCAAGGTCTAGCAGCCCACAGTGTAGTACCTACTGCTGTCCTGAGCACAGAAGAAGCTAGTGCAGCCTTCAAGACAAGTGATGTGATCTACACCACACCTCCACTCCATGATAGAGGGCAGATTTTACAATAACTGTGGTTCTCAGGTAGAATTCACTTCGAGTAGTTAATATGTTTCCCTAAGCTCAGACTTACTAACAGAAACCCACTTAGATGCTAAAGAAATGGACTGTGTGTGTCTCAGCTATGAGTAATGGGCTATGCATGATTAAAAAGGCTTCTCAGAATGGTCTTGCTTATGTAATTGAGGATCAATACATTTTAGAAGGGTTTTATAAGTGATCCACACTGTTACTTGGTAATCAGCTGTCACTTTCAAGTAGTTAAAAGGGTCCTTGGAAAAAACCCAGTGGACTGACTGTGGCTTCCTAATTGCTAAGGATTGAAACTCCCATGCCCTCTGGATTATGAGCATTCTTGAATTTTTTATGAGGGAAGAAATTATTTTTTATGTAGAAATTATTTTTCATGTCAAATGTTGCATTAGCTAGCAGGAACTGTATTGGCAGGTTGTGGTCTCATCCTCCCAGATCCCGTCTTCTCTCTGAAGTTAACGTGCAGAGTCCAGAAAGAAGATGAAATGAGCGAGAAGGGCTAGCAGGGTCACAAGAAGACACCACCCATGTGTCCAACAGTCCTTAGAGCATTCGTAGAGCATTCTAATGCAGCTGGCAGAGAATAGTCACTCCCCTGCAGACTCCATTAGGGGAAGGGCGGAGGCCTCTGGAACATTCTCCCCATTTCCTCCTGTCAGTAAAAGACTAGGGACTTCATAGGTCAAAGGAAGTGACACCCAACTGATGGCTACAGTAGTTCCCAGTGGTGTCCGTGTGCCCCTGTTGACACCTGGTTGCACAAACCGGGCCATATGCCTGTTCTGGGCCTCTGCACACAGTACCACCAGCCAGTAAGGCTGGAGTAACTCTCAGTAGAGAGGATATTGGCAGCCAGGACAGTTTTATTCCTTTTTTTCTCAAAATAAAAGGAACTCTCTTGGGATTAGTGGGAAAGGAGATGCATAGAGTGTTTCCTATTTCCTGCTTGTTTGACTGTTTCCACGGTAATCTGTTTGTCATCAAATGGATCTTTGCCCAAATTAACTGCAATTAAAAATACCGACACCCCATTTCTATCAGTTTGGTCATCTTTTCATGTGTGCACTTTGTATTATTTCCTTTCCCATTCCAAACCCCTCTGAGAATTACATCCCTAAGGTGTTTACCTTCTGAGTGTGCAGGTGATGGTGTGCTTCTGACTGGGACCTTCTATGCATTGGGTGGCAAGGACTGTCTGGGTGGCCTGGTTGTGCTGTGTCACTAGGTTATCCTTATTCCATGTCTCCCATGCCCTCTTGGCCTCCCCTTATTAAGTACTGTCAGCCCTATACCGTAGCCAACAGTACAGGGCTCTGCAAAGCAGCTGTACCCTGTCTGCCAGGCCTCTCCAGGTTACAGCTGGGAGTTCAGTCGGTGCTTGACAAATGTCAGGTTTTTCAGAGATGGGAGGGGACAGCAAGCTAGGGCGTCTCAGGTTACTGTACACTCTGGTTTGCAGATTGATGTTTTCATTATGGGTAATTATTAAGTTGATGTTGATTTTAACATGTGCAGCCTAACTTAGAGATTTGGAAGGTCAAAGGCTTGTGTTTGTTTTAGGATATATGAACTAAACATTGGGACGTCACCAATATTTCATTTCCTTACTGTTAAGTGTCTGCTGCCACCTCTTTGTAAAAGTCCTGTGTTGTTGGTGTGGTGGGCTCTGCAGTGTCCAGGCCCCAGCGTGCATAGTACTGACTGGGCCCAGCCGGTTCCTGTCTAATAGGGCTGCGACCTGACTTGAACTCTGTAATGAAGAAGGAACAGACTTGCTTGCTCCTCTGCATGCCTCTGTCTCCCCCACACTCCTCTATTATCTAGGAGGAAATTGAAGAGCAGATTTCTGCATTCTCCTGATGCTGATGGGCTGATGTAATCTTTTCCACTCCAGAGTCAGGAAAGTAAAAGCTACGCAGTACAGACCCAATGCTCACTCCACAGCTTCCCAGGGTTTCAGCTGTAGGTTCTGTATGCATGCCTGTGTTTTGGACAGCCTTGAGGCATAATTTACATACTATAAACAATTCAGTGATTTTTTTTTTAATTGAATTAGTCAAGTTGTACAAGCATCACTAAGATCTAGTCTTAGAACGTGTTCATCACCCTCAGAGATCCTCGGTGCTGGTTAGTAGTTGTTTTTTAGTCACACACCCCTCTCCTTGTCACAGGAAACAAGCAGTCTTCCTTTTTGTAGATTTGTATTTTCTGGGTGTTTTATAACAGTGGAACTAACTATATGATGTATAGATATGAATGCATGCTACTCCATTTGCCTTTCATCGTGTGGCATGTTTCTAGGCCCATCCATTGTTGTCATATAGGGTTATAAATTGTTCCTTTTCATTCCTGAGTAGTATTCCAGTGTATGGGCATACCACATTTTATCTAGCTCTGTTCCAGTAGTCAGTTTGGTTGTTTTCCACTTGAGACCAGCATGAATAATGCTGCTGAAGGACTCGTGGCTTTTTGCAGGGGCATAAGTTTTCTGTTATTTTGGATACGTACCAAGTACACAGACATTGTTTTACATGTGCTCACTGAAGGTGTGGTCCTTGCTGCCCTGTCCCCTCTGTGTCTTCATTCTGCCATCAGTCATAAACATGGGTCTTTAGCAACTTCGAGGTAGTTAAGTGTCAGAGTGGGGGAAGGAGGTGTGTGTGATATACAGTATGCTAATTTATATTGAGAAAGTGATTTTTGTATCTTAAATTCTTTTTTTTTTTCCAGTTTCTCTGTGACTCTACATAATGTTTGCTGGCTTGTGCTTCAAACTATGTACATAATTTTAACATGAAGCAGGCTTGGATGAGTCTGGGGAGCCCTGTTTTGTGGTGCTGTCAATAATTAAACCAGTAGTTCCTAATTGGTGGAATTGAGGAACTTTTATAGGTTCTTTATTAGAAATGCATCTGCTGTGTTTCCGTGAACACGGGGCTGTTGTCACTGGCCTGTCCAAAGTACTGTAAGCTGTGTGGTATTCTTGGCGTGGCAGGTCACTAACATTGCTTGCTCCATTGAGGAGTTTCAGATGTTCTGCCCAAGTGAGTGGAGTGTGTCTTGGGGAAGCTGGGGAAGTAGCCCTTCAGTCCTAGGCAGGCTTACCACCATGTGGAGTGGAAGTAGGAGCCTAGAACACTAGCTGTGCATTGTTGTGAGAATACGTGGTTGTCCAGAAGACAGCTTTAGCAGTGGCTAGAGGGAGAGCACACGACCTCTTAAGAGGAAGGGAAGAGAGCTGACTCACAGCTCTCCAGTGCCAAGTTCTGTGAGAGGGACAGTGGCTGCTGAGCTGGCTCTCAGGCACTGATATTTGAACAGACAGCTGATCTGCTCAGAAGGATGGTTTTGGCTCCAGATGTACCTTGTGTTACAGGGCAGTTCATTATGAATCCTTAAGGGTTGATGTGCCTGTCATGGTTAAGTATGCCTCCAGGCCTGTGTAGATAGAGTCTGGAAGGACTGCTGGAAACTACTCTCAGTCCAGCAGAGTTAGTAGTGTGTGTAAGACCTCCCAACATGCAGTCTCAGCACCTATTGTGTATGATTTTTACCTGGTGCTCATGTTCTCAACAAGGTGGCAGCCAAGGTAGTCAAGGTGGAAGGAAGGCATTCTGTTGAATGTTCCCAAGAGTTGGTTGTAGTTTCAGAAGGGTTCCACAGGATGCTTTTGTGGCATCAGGGCAACTGAGTTGTAAACCTGCTGTAGTATCATTAGCTGCATGTTCCTGCAGGTTGTTCACCACTGCATTGCTGTGCCTTTGTGGGTTGCAGACTTCAGCCTGCAAATAAAGACATCCATGATCATACTGTAACCCACCCTTGTATTTTAAGTGGGACATTGTATCAAGGCTTCCTCACCTAAGCACTGGGAGTTTTCATTTCAAGCTGTTTCTCATCCCATGAAAGCCACTGGCTCCAGGTTTCCACAGGTTTTAGACCATAGCACTTCGTCTTTGGGTGGGAGAAGTTGCTATAGGTGACAGGGAGGGCTTGGAGGATAGATGGGGAGGGCTCCGAGGATGCAGGAGACCAAAACTTCCAGGAGGTAGAGCTCTGTCTGCCACCAACAGTGCTCCACTTGTTGCAGATTGATTCTCCAAAGGGGATTCATGATTTCCCTGCCTCCTGGTCTCTGAACTTGCATTCAGGCACCATGTGGGGAGAAAGCAGAGTTGTCCTGCAGCAACTTGTCTCTCCTCCCTTTCTCCCCCTCCTTCTTCCTTCCTGATTATGGTAAAGGGGAGGGTGCATGGGCAAGTCAGAGTACAGCTTTCAGGACTCTTTTCACCATGGTTTTTAGGCAGGGGTTTCCTGTTGTGGCTGGGTATGCCATAGAGGGTTCCTTGTAGAATCGGAGTGGGCTGCACACTGTCTCCTCTCTCAGTACTTGACTGGCAGGTGTAGCATCGTTAAGGTGGTCCATTACTGAGGGTGCGGCAGCCAGTGTGGGCTCCCAGTGTGGGCTGTTTCTATATGAAAGCTTTTTTTCTGATGGTGTCTATGTCCTATGTTTTCATTGGGTTCACCATGCTTAGCTTCTGCATTCTTTCTTTTTTTTTTTTTTAAGATTTATTTATTATATGTAAGTACACTGTAAGTACACTCCTGAAGAGGGCATCAGATTTTGTTATGGATGGTTGTGAGCTACCATGTGGTTGCTGGGATCTGAACTCGGGACCTTCAGAAGAGCAGTCGGCACTCTTAACCACTGAGCCATCTCGCCAGCCCAAGCTTCTGCATTCTAAGAAACTAATTTAAGGCTATACAGAGAAACCCTGTCTCGAAAAACCAAAAAAAAAAAAAAAAAGAATTTTGGCCTTCAGCCGGGTGTGGTGGCACACGCCTTTAATCTTAGCCCTTGGGAGGCAGAGGCAGAAGGATTTCTGAGTTCGAGGCCAGCCTGGTCTACAAAGTGAGTTCCAGGACAGCCAGGGCTATACAGAGAAACCCTGTCTTGAGAAAAAAAAAAAAAAAAAAAAAAAGAATTTTGGCCTTTCCTTTTTCTTTTTTTTTTTTCTGTTTTTATTTTTTTAATTATCAAAGTAGTATTGTCTGTTAGACAAAAATTTTAAAATAGAGCAAGGTTTAAAAAAGAAAACTTACATTATGGTTGCCTGGTTATTCAGCTGTTTACTCTGAATACTTTACTATTTTGCCCTTTAAGTCTTTTAGGGGAAGTAATTATTGGAGAAGGATGGGAATGTTTTATATTTATGACTTTTTTTTTTTTTTACTTCAAAGGTAGTTTTCTCAAGCTCCTTTTTATTATTTAAATTAATCAAATTCAATGATGTGTTTAAAAATTCTGCTTTGGGGAAAAGATTTGTTCTGTAGCTTTCATAGAAAGTGCTTTGCTCAGCCGGAGCGAGTGGGGATGGCCGGAGTGAGTGGGGCCGGCTGGAGCGAGCGGGGCCAGAGCGAGCGGGCCGACCAGCTGGAAGGAGCAGGGCCAACCAGAGCAAAGCCGAGCTGATCGGAGTGAGCGGGGCGGCCAGAGCGAGCAGGGTTGAACGGAGCGAGCGGGGTTGACTGGAACAAGGGGGAAAAAAAAAAAAGAAAGTGCTTTGCCTGGCCATGAATACTGGGGTTCAGCACTTGCTGCAGCTATAAGCCTAAAGTTCTGGGGACTTGGACAGCTGTCTGTGAAATCATCCTTGTCCCGTGGTGGACCTCTGGATGCAGGGCAGTCTCGGGAGGATCCTGCAGGCCTGGACGGAGACAGGGTCTTGCAGATTCATTCCCTCTTTGCCTGTGACTTTCCCCTAGGGATGTCAGTGTGAAGAGAAGGCAGCCCTCTTGTTTTCCTCTTCCCTAGGTACTTGAATTGAACTGACATCTGTTGCAAGATGTGAGGGGACTCTATGAGCCACCCAGCACTGAGTGTGTTTAGTGTGTAGTCACAGTATAGGAATCATGGAAGACGAGCCCCTGTTTAGCAATTAACTACAGGGCTATTGCTGTTTTACTTTAAGGGCTGCAGTGAAATGGATACTGCCAACTTACTTCTAAGAAATGTGCAGAGACACAGCCCGGTCCTCTTTTCTGGCTTTTATTAAAATGCAAATAGCTTACACTTCAAAGCAGCATAATTGAATCCTGAAAGAAGCAGAGCTGACACTTGGCCTTTGCTGTGGCGTTTTTATTCCATCATCTGGCCTCGCCTGGCCTGGCCTGGCTGGCTTTGCTGACCAGCTTTCTCTCTTGACTACTTGGCTGGGTATGATGGGGACAAGAAATGTGGAGTCATGGTGGCATAGAGAGACACACTGCTGTGGTGTGCCGGGCATGTGCGTGCTCAGCCGAGCTCTGCGTGGACAAAGAGGCCTGACTATTTTGGCAGTCAGTAGATTCCTGGCATTGACCTGAAGTTCTTAGCGAAACAAAGAAAGTGTGTCTCTCCACCTCTGCTCCTGTTAGCTTCAGAAATAAATGTCATGAAACCCAAGCAACCCTCTTCTTCTCCCAGACACCAAGCAAGGCGTTTTCTGCCTCTCATGCCTAGAGTACTGGGATGTTATTTTTAGCTCTAGAGAAAATGTTAACTGATTACAGCCTTGCCATCCATCAGAGCCTGAGAGCCCAGTTCTATGTGTACACCTGGCAATGGCGGCTGATAAACTGTGGAGTTACTATAGTTGAGATGAGTCAGGCTGTAAGGACAGATTGCTAGAACTTAGTCGTGTACTTTAGACCCAGCTCTGCCTCTTGCTTGTTGAACCCAAGCTTCCTGAACTGCCCAGGTCACATCCTCCCATGTTCCTTCAGAGCTGCACTGCATCCTGTTTCAAACAGGATCATCACGTGTAACTCATCTTTTGACTCTCCCACTTATCTGGGGAACCATCCCGTGGATGGACTGTGCCACAACTGAGGGGCTTTGATGTTCCAGAGTCCCGCCCCAACTTTTGAGTGCATGTGTTTCTGCTAAAGGCTCGTTTTTTTCTAGTGTGTATGGGGGCCGTGGAGAAGTCTCTTACTCTCTGTAGCTTTTTGTACTCTGTGGTTTCTCTCATCCTGTTACATTAACCATAACACAAAAAGAACCCTGATCAGAAGGAACATGTCCCAGAAAATCCAACTAACTGCAGAACCCAGAAATGCTGCAGGGTGACTCTGCATCTGGAAATGTATGCACTGCCCTTCGTGTTCACAAAACCCTGCAGCCTGGTTTCTGTCCAGCTGAAGCCCTTCATTTTCAGATCTCTCCAACCTGGAGCTTTCGCTACATCTGCCAGCAGACTGTTAGAAAGCTCCACTTCTCCAGGACACCTGGCACTCAGATATATTCTCCATGAAGTAAGTCCTGCCACTCAGGAAACCCCAGAAGTGAAGCCAAGGTGAAATCTAGAGGTGGGTGTTGGTAAATGTGGGTGGCACTGTTCCTACCAGAGGTTCTAGACTGGCGTGACCAGAGACTGCGGTGAGGGCCTGGTTCCCATGGCTCATCGTAAGCCTGGGGGTTCATTCACAAGACCTCTTAGGACACAGTCTGTAACCAGCAGTAACGGGTATTGGTTATTGGCTCAGAAGAAGCAGGTGGACCCTGCTTGATTGAGTAGAGCCAACTGAGTGCTGTTCCTTCTCACTGTTCTCTAGGGTCTACACCTGAGAGATTCCCAGGGTCTAGTGAGTAAGAGGTATGCACACAGTACATACAGCAGGCACCAAAACTTTCCTAGTATTATGCCAGGTGCCAGAACAGGAAAGTTAATTGATTCTAGAACACCCATGTGCCCTGCACGGAGATTCTATTTGGAAGCAATACAGTAGGAGACATACCCAATATGGTAGGAGGGGTGCCTGCAACTGTAGCCAACACAGTTAACTAAGAAGAGCTCAGCCTAGTGTGCTAATTATGTCTACACTGATGACGTGTCCATGTGTTCTGACACATGGAAGGTCTTAAAGCAGGTCATAGAGTCCAGAGACTGGGAGAGTGGAGGGGCAAGCCTGACACTCTCACTGCACCTCCTTCCTGACATCGTTGCTGTTCTTTCTGGTCCCTCTAAGAGTGAGACAGCTCCTTCCATTTTCACCTCACACAGTGACCCTCATCTGCACTGACTTCTCTCACTGCCCTGTGATGGGTGACCTGAATGTGCTTGTCAGAGAATGTCACTGCAGGTAAAATTCCAAAACTGCTTTCTTGTTTTTTCAAAAAAAAATTTTTAAGTTTTGATTATATCTATATTTATGAATTTGTACATATGAGTGCAGTGCCCGTGGAAACAGAGAAGGCCATCAGATTTCTTGGAGCTGGAGTTACAAGTGGTTGTGGGCCACCCAGTATAGTACTTGGGTTCTCTGCAAAAAGCAGAAAGTGTTCTTAACCACTGAGCCATCTCCCTCGCTCTGAGTTTTCGCTAGGTTCATTATGATTATCATTAATTAGTCTATTATTCTACTCAATATGCACCTTTCACCAAAAAGCCTGTATGTGAAGTTTTGACATTCAGAAATGTGAGCTTTAACCAGCAAGTTCCAACAGTCACAACACAGGTGTTTGTGTTTTCTTTTCTTGCTTTGGTTACTGATATTGGAGTAGAGTTCCTGCCTGATGGTTCTAGGCAGGAACTAGCAAAATCCACATGGTATGTGAAGTCAAATGCCCTAAATTCCATATGTGCACATCTAAACATGTGGCAAATGGGCATACTATCAGGTTCCACTCTTTGCTTAATTCTGGGGAGATTTTTAATTCTTGCGTGGTCTGTCACTTGTGTGTGAAGTCATTGAACAGGAGAGGAGTGTGTTCTGAGTGACATGCCCATGCTGTGTGTTCTAGTAGAAGTTTGTTTTGGAGTCCTGATGCCTCCCTTACCCCATACCTCATGCTGGGGAATGAATTCCAAGCTCAGCTGTACACTATGCCTCTCTGCATTTAAGCTTCTGATACAGGGTCTTGCTAAATTGCCCAGACTGGCATCAAACTTGTCATTCTCCTGCCTCTGCTTCCAAGTGCCTGGTTTCAGTTCTGTTTGAAACACCTGTTTTTACTTTGTCCTCAAAGTCAAGGTTAAATAGTTGTCACCTCACCTGTATTTTTTTTTTTTTCCAGTTTTAGGTACATTTTTCTTTCCATCATTGATTTTTTTATTAGATATTTTCTTAATTTACATTTCAAATGCTATCCCAAAATTTCCCTATCCCCCCCTCCCTGCTCTCCTACCCACCCACTCCCACTTCTTGGCCCTGGCATTCACCTGTATTGGGGCATATAAAGTTTGCAATACCTAGGGCCTCTCTTCCCAATGATGGCCGACTAGGCCATCTTCTGCTACATATGCAGCTAGAGACATGAGCTCTGGGGGTTCTGGTTAGTTCATATTGTTGTTCCTCTTTTAGGGTTGTAGACCCCTTCAGCTCCTGCGGTATTTTCTCTAGCTTCTCCATTGGGAGCCTTGTGTTCCATCATATAGATGACTGTGAGCATCCACTTCTGTATTTGCCAGGCACTGGCATAGCCTCATACAAGACAGTTATATCAGGGTCCCTTCAGCAAACTTTTGCTGTCCTATGCAATAATGTCTGGGTTTGGTGACTGATTATGGGATGGATCCCCGGGTGGGGTAGTCTCTGAATAGTCCATCCTTTTGTCTTAGCTCCAAACTTTGTCTCTGTAGCTCCTTTCGTGGGTATTTTGTTCCCTATTCTAAGGAGGAATGAAGTATCCACACGCTGGTCTTCCTTCTTGATTTTCTTGTCTTTTGCAAATTGTATCTTGGGTATTCTAAGAGTCTGTGCTAATATCTGCTTATCAGTGAGTGCATATCTAGTGACTTCTTTTGTGATTGGGTTACCTCACCTGTATTTTTATTAGGCTTTTTAGACAGTAGATTGAATGGTGATTCACAAAGGAGTCCCTCCATTCTCCATGCATGACATTTGGTGTGTCTCACAGTGTTAGGGAGCCACAGGATGGACTGCCCTGGAGAGCCAGGTTCTGGTACAGGTCAGACAGGGAGCCACAGGATGGACCGCCCTGGTGAGCCAGGTTCTGGTACAGGTCAGACAGGGAGCCACAGGATGGACCGCCCTGGTGAGCCAGGTTCTGGTACAGGTCAGACAGGGAGCCACAGGATGGACCTCCCTGGAGAGCCAGGTTCTGGTAAGGGTCAGATGAGGGAGTTGGAGAGCCTGCTGCGTGTATGAGAAGCAGATGTGAGTAGAAGCATCATGAGGGCTGGGGCTGAAACAAACATGGGAAAAAGGTGTTACAGTCTTGAAATTCTGTTTGGATAGCTAACTTCCTCAACCACACTTACTGGCTTGTGAGGCCGTTGGGCAAAGGCACTGTGGGCAAGCTGTGAATACCCTCCTGTTTCTAGTAGGGAGAGGTGGGACAATTGGCTATGCTTTGACACCTGGAATTCTTCTGCTTGACTGGAGCCATACTGAGAGAACATAGACTGTTGGATGCTGTTGTCACATGGGCCTTGCCAGGGATTCCTACCTAGGGGGTGGGTCAAACTGGAGGAGCTTTGGCTTTGATAGGAATCTGGCCTAGCACTGAAAAGACAGGCCTGTCCATCCAGCACGTTGCTCAGTGATGTAGAAAAGATGAGTATTTCGTGATTACCACACTCCACTATTTCTAAACTGGGCATTGCCTCTTCTCATGTTTGGAAGATCTGCCCCAGTTATGTATCCTGTAGTTTCTGAAGCCACGGCTGCAGAGACTCAAACTTCAGGGCCAAGTGGAGCATCCTGGTGGTTCATAGTATAGGTGTCCAAGAGGGTAGTACAAGAAATTTCTTTATAATTCATGTGTATTTGATATTATGTTTTATAAAGGAAATGTCTCTGATAGCAAAATCAAATAATACTTATATCCCCCACCCCTTCCCTGGTCCTCCATCAGTAATTACCCCAGACAGGCTTTCTGGGCCTTCCCTGGAGAATAAATCTTGAGTGGTCTCTAGAGACTGGGTCCTTTTAAATACAGAGGCATGTGGGACTATTATAGTTCCAGTTTCCCCAAGTCTTTGCTGTGGCTAATTAAAATGGCCTTAGGAACTTGTACATTGCGAACACAGAGACACCATCCTCACCCGGGTGCATGTGAGTTACTCTGAGCTTGAAGATGGCTGGAACCTTCCACTGATGGCTTTTTAAAGATCTTTGCCAGTGAACTTCTCAGAGGGACATCTGTAAACATAGTTAATTAAAGTATGAAATCATAGTTCATGGAGACATAATTTATCTTGCAAGCCCTACTTGCTTTTAATCTTTGCTTATAGGAAGAAAACCCTGAGTTTTAAATGAATTCCTTAAGAGCAGCTGCCCCTAAAATGGCTATCACAGTGGTCAGGGAGGAAGGTCTTTATCACCCTTAAAGGTATTAATTTTTAAATATTATTTTATTGTTTCAAATTAAAATACTACTCCACTCCCTCTTCCGTTCACTAACTCCTGCCCTTCCTGTCACCTCACATTGTGCTGTCTCAGACCCAGGACCTCTTTTTCTGTTACATAAATTCTTAGTCGTTGTTACATGTATGTACATATATGTTACATATAAGTACAGCCTGCTCAGTCCCTATAATGTTACTTGTGTGTGTATGTCTTGAGCCCCTCTTGAGCTCCCCTGATCTGACCTTGAGGTCCCCTTCAAAGTCCAGCTCTTAACAAGTCAATAGGTTATGAGTTCTGAATGTACCACTTTTGGAGAAGCACCATGTTACAAGAGAATTGGGGTTCCCTTTGTGGGTTATTAACAACTTCTTGAAGCCTTTCAAAATGAGTTGCTTAGGATTTGAACATCACAATGTAATATGCTATCTTTGACTTAAGAAGGGGCTGTGAGCATTAGAAAGCCCAGGCTGGACCTTCCTTAAAGGACCTAAATCACAAGTGTCAGCGTGGTTTAAAGTAACTGTTCTGCAAAATCTCAGGAGAAATTAAAATTTTACTTCATCTAATGCTTTTGTCACAATTTTCAAGAGGAAGTTTTCTGTTATGTACTCTTGTCTGGAGGTTTCTCTCTAAAGCTATCCTTTGTTTAAGCAGAAAGCTGGTCTGAGTTCTTTGCTGGATGATGTGAAAGTCTTTGCTGGATGATGTGATGCACTGCTATGTTCAGGTACAGAGGACTCTGTAGATTTTTTCCATCTGAGATTATGGCATATGGCAGATGGTATTATATACTACCACACTCTGAGTTCAGGTCTTATCCAGGAAACTTAACTGTCACTTTCCCTGTGGCAGTACATCCCTCCCACTCCCAGGTCTGTGAATAAACATGACCTCTTCTGTTCTGGGCAGTTTCTTCCAAGAGATTGCTAAAGGAGCTAGGGAGACGCATTCCCACTCTCCAGTGTGCAATGAGAAATCCAGGAACATGATTGGCTTCCAGCTAGCTGCTCTGCTAGGGAGAGGCAGGCCACGCTTAGGAGCTGCAGTGTCCCAGTTGGGATGCCATGAAGCAGTGGAACCCACTCCCACAGAGCAACCTCAGAACTCCTAAAGGGTCACAAACCAACTTCAGTTGGTGATTTTTTTCTTTTTTTTTTTTTGGATTTTCGAGACCAAGCTGGCCTCGAACTCAGAAATCCACCTGCCTCTGCCTCCCAAGTGCTGGGATTAAAGGCGTGTGCCACCACGCCTAGCCAGTTGGTGATTTTTGCTGATTCTGACCAGCTTTCTGCCAGAGTTTCCACTGGCATGTTGTAACCATGAGTCAGAGACGTGGTAGGAGAGCACCTTAGACATGTTTAAACTTCACAGGACTCTAGGTGAAAGCTGACCAATATGGGAAGGGCTGTCCATAGATGCTTGCCATGTGAGCCACAACAGTCACATAAAAAGACATGGATTTCCTAAAATGTAAAGTGCATTCTAGAAAGATGGGGAAAGGTTCTTGCTTCTTTTCAGTTACACTAACTCCCTTGAAAACTAGGCAGCATCAAATAGGAACAATGGGGTGAATGGGAATCCCTTCCATACTATAGTGGGGAGCCTGCTGATTTCTAGTAGGCTGTAGCTTAACCTGCACCAGGCTGAATTTGGGTCCTTGCCTTCTAGGCTATTTGTATACATTGTAAATCTGAGTGCAACAAGCACACACCCAAACTGGAATAAAGTGACAAAATGTGTAATGACAGAACTTACACAGTACAGCTCTTGGCAACTATAGCCGGTATGGAGACTGGTGGGCACTCCTATGAAATGGAGACAGGAGAGCTCTAAGTAGCCTCCTTATTGTAAAGTAACTAGTGCTTCTACGGTGCAGGCACAGCACTCTGCAGAAAGGGTGTCTGCTTAAGGAGCATTGTTTGTTCGCCTGGTTCCCTTAAGTAGCACTGCATCAAGATCCTTAGCTGTTGGACCTCTTGCTGGCAAGCAGCAAGCTTAGTCTGTGAAGCTATCCTAGACGTTGGGTTTCTGGGTCATTCCCACTCACCTTTTCCAAAAGATGCTTGCTCTCAGAGGCTTCTTCTCATGGAATCCAGGTTACATCTGTCTGGGCAGGACCTTGTTAGATCAAGGCACCACTGGAATTGATGTGGAGAACTGACCCACTTTAGGACTGAAAGAAGAGTTACCGTGGACTTCCTAGATAGGCAGGAGTCTGAGGGACCAGCAGAGGTTGTCTATCTATGAACTAAAAACACTTAATGTCATGGGAGGGTTGCCTGGGGTCCACCAGATTTCTCTGTGCTATTGGAGTCTTGCTCTTCAGAAACAGTCTGCCATTGAGGATTGTCTGATAAAGATAAATAAATGTGGCAGGTGGGGGGGCATTAAGTTGAATTTGTTTTGACAGAGTTCAGGGATCTGAGGATTAAATAGCTCTCAGCTTCTAGCATTTGTCCCTCCAGCCATGCCAGCTGCTCAGATTATGTCTCCTATGGGAAGAAATGAGGCGCCTGCCATCTTTACATCAACTCATATGTCCAACGGAAGTTTATAAGTTACTCAGCTCAGGCATACTGGTTGCCCCCGCCCCCAACCACCATCCTTTCCCTTAGCCTCCCTCTTGTAGGTTCCTCCACTGTCTTATCGGCTCCATAGACCAGTGTAGTAAGTGTCAGTCAGAGCTGGAATATTGATCTACAAAGACATATAGCCCACCCTACAGTTCAATTATTGAAGCATTTACCTGGAAGTAGCCATTTCCTTTTGGAAGGGGATACAAAGCAGGAACCGGCAGACACCATGTCTTGAGTTGCCATACCATAAGACATGGATAGGAATCAACTTATGGACTGCAGGAAACATTGGTTGCCACTGTTCCATGTTCCTGTTACTACATTGATATTTTGTTAGTTTAAACCCAAAGGTTCTGGGCTCCTCCCAAACGTAGTCAGGTTTAACATGCACACGCATGTTTGGGAGCCAGAGCTATGATTTGTGCTGGTTAAACAAAGCATTAATTATTAGATTATTAAAAATAAAACTTCACAAAATAGGTATGACATAAAATTTTGGTGTTGCTAAATGGCAATTGTGGATTATCTAACTGGGGTCCTTGGGGGTGGGTGCACTGAGGGGAGACACTTAAGAAAAAGGCAACCACCGGGCTGTGAGTTCACCATATGTGTTGAATTGAGCTCAACTCTTCTGCATTTAATGAAGACTTCAGCCTTTAGGGGTAAATAAAACATTACTAAACAGAGACGGCTGAATATTTCTTACTGGCTGTAATAATTAAAGCCATGAAAAAAGGTGGTGGGGTTATGTTACTGATTAACTCCTAGATTTGATCAAGACACAGTTGCCGGTGGTGCTCTGTTTCATGTTTGGCCTGTTAGGTTAACGCCCTGTGCCTGGTTGAGGTGCCTAGTTGAGCAGCAGACCTCCTTCTGTCCCACTCCTCTGCTCCAGCAAAGTTCTCAGCTACTGGAGCTGAGTCTGAAATCACCCATAAAGCAGCATGTATGCAAGAAAGCTCCCTTTAGAAGGAGTCTGATAGATTCAGGTCCAGCTGGGAATGAAGGACATTCTACATTATACTTTTTCTCCTGTGTTGAGCCAGAAGCTAAGGTTGGTGTTGGCTGCTGTAACACAGCACCACAAAATTAGCAGTTTAAAACATTGTCTTACAATAGCAGGAAGTCAGAAGTCCAAGTACGTCTCTGTAGGTTAATGGACTATGGGTGGGGCTGCTCTCCTTTAAGTTGAGGCAGGAGGGAGCCACTTCCTTGCTTCTTACAGCTTTCACGGATTTCTTTGAGCCTCCACCTCTTCCTCCATCTTCAAAGATAGCTTGGTCAGGCTGGCCTCTCAGGTTCCTTCTCCTCCTTATCTTTTTCCTAATAAAGACTTTTGTAGGGCTACTCTGCTCTAATCAGCAAGGTTAGTTGATGTGCAGTCTCTAATTCCATCTCTGACTTTGTTGCCTTCATTGTGATTCTTCACCTCAGAGAATCACAGGGTTTCCAGGCTGTCTCTCATCCTGCTGCCCACCACAGTGAAACGTGTATGGAGAAGAAACGGCAGTGAGTCAGAAAACCTGTACAGCTGATGCTAGCAGACTGTCCCGTTCCAGAGAAGACTTTGTATGTACACACACACATGTAAATGAATAGGAGAAAAGGCCCCGTGCTTTGTGAATATAATGGGGATTTCTAATTTGCCACCTAAGCTGTCAGATTAGTGTCTAACATGCTAGCTACTCAGTAAGGAGAAATTTTAAGTGACATGTAAGTATTTTATAATTTTAGTTAAGGGAAATTGATCTTTCTGCTCAAAAGAACAATCTAATTATAGTTGTATTGATTTGCAAATAATTGTCTTGTGTATTTTTTGCAGCATGGGTTTTTTTTTTAACACTTTTCAGGGAAAGCTCCATTACCATACTATTTTTTTTTAAAAACACATAAGCCTTTGTTCAAGGACCCATCTGTGAACCTTCCCACGGTGGGACCCCATTGTGTGCACATGCTTATATATTAAGAGGCTTTGCCTTCCCTTCGGTCTAGGTCATCTCTTTACAGTCCTTGGGTAGCATTATTCCTTGCCACAGAGTGGTTCCTGGGACAGTGGGGTAGCCTGTGAGCTGTGAGGCACAGTCTTCATTTGCACATGGTGGAGCTGCATTCCTTAAGCTGTCACCAGACTCCCAGGAAGCACCCCTGAAATAGACATGACATTTGCCTGTAATGGCTGTGAAATTAATGGTGTAGGTTTGTAAGTGCAGTGTCTTTGATTTCTCTTTAAGTTGGACTATTTTCACTGTTCATCATTCAGTTGCTAAGAATAACTGCTAATGGGCCTAGATGGAAACCTTGATCCTACTAGGAGACAATTTACATTATTACTTCAACTCTGTGCTGGGTGAGAGAGCCTGAGGAAAGAAGACCGACATCCCAGGTTTCCCGGAGCTCAGGAAATCCCAGCAGATGCAATTGACACAGGATAGTTCTTAGCTGGTGAAATAGGAGAGCTGCCGACTGAAATGACTGAGGATAAGACCCAAAAAGCTGGAGTTGTGCCTTGCCGTTTAAGACTACTAAGGGCGAGACTACTAATGTCTTTCCTGCAGAGATTCTGGAGTCCTGCCATAGCAAATACCTGGAAGTGAAGCCCAGAGGGAGTCTGGAAAGGGGAGGTACCTGCCTTAAAGGTGCTGCCTGCCGCTCACGCTCACGTACAACACTGTGGCAGTGCGAGAAAGGGAGGCAGGCCATTGTGCGCTCACACCTAGAGCCAAGCTGTGTCTTAAGACTCACCTTGGAATGTTGGGTTTTGCCTTAGCCCCAGTTCCCTGGTCTGTGTCAGTGCAGGAGCTGTGCTGCCAGGAAGGCCGGCAGGTTCCAGAGGCGGGGCCAGGTGACCTGATACCCGAAGGCTCTGTTTGAAGTGCTCCCACTTTCGGGTGCCTCACATCACAGCCGTCTCCTCCTCCAGCAGAATCATTAGCTTCTACTCTTTGTCCTTCACTCTGCGTAGCGCTCAAGCGCTCAAACAGGATGACTGGGAGATGCAGGTAGCCTGGTGGTGGGGTTGGGGTTGGGGGGCGGAGGAAGAGGAGGGGAAGGGGAGAGAGAGAGAGAGAGAGAGAGCGCGAGCACAAGAGAGAGCACAAGAGAGAGAGCACAAGAGAGAGAGCACAAGAGAGAGAGCACAAGAGAGAGAGAACGAGAACGTGCGCCGGCCCCATACCACTAGGACCTATGAGATGCTAGGAACTAGACCCGGAAGTTTGGTGAGAGTTCAATCACCAACAGACTTTTGCTTTTAAAATCAAACCCTAAGCATTGGCGCAAGGCTGCTTAAAGTCAACCTTTACAGAAATATTTTGGGGAGTTCTGTAGAGCTTCTCGCCCTGTCTCTTTGTTGTGTATTTATATTGCTTGTTTTTTCAAGCTGAAAACTACTTTGAGAAATTATGATTTTTAATGATTCTTGTTATTTAAAATATTAACATTCTTAATAAAGAAAAGCGCTCTGTCTTGCACAAAAGGAGTCCAATTTAGCCAAAACTTTGATTTCTAAATTTGACTGAAGAATTTGGAAAAGATAAGTCTGGGGGAACTATTTTTCTCTAAAGGGGTGGTCTCCCTGGCAGTTGTTCACTGTTTATTTGACCTAGAGAGCAGGTGTTTGGGAGTTCCTTCTGTATTTTTATGTCCCAGGCTCCCGGTTTTTGGTATTAAATCTTTGAGCTGAGTTAGATACGGCGCAGAGTTTGGTTGGCATTTGTCTTAATGATTTCTTTATACTGTTTAATCTAGAAATTACTTGTGTTTTGGGTTTTTTTTTGTCTGTTTGCTTGCTTGCATCTTTTAAAAAGACTTAAAATGATTGCTACAGTTAAGCTTTAAATTGTGCTTAGCTGCTAAACAAAAATGGTGTTTCTCAAGAAAACAAAATGCTGTATTAATTTTCCATAGTCTTGGGCTGTTAGGCTATGGACCCCTCATCTGAAACTGGAATATACCCTAGTGAAAGCCTAGAATAAGACAGAAGCTGTAATTAACTAAAATTTTTACATTTTAAAATCTATTGTGGTCCAGGTCACACTGAAAGACTTGTATAACATATTTGTTCTGGGTTGTTTAGGGTCAAGGTTTTTATTTCTTCCTTCCATTTCATTGCCTGACACTTAAAAATAAAATAAAGACGCTTCTTACAAATTTACCCTGTAAGCTTGGGAACAGTTCTAAATGGGTGAAGACTTGGATCAAACCAAGACTGGCAGGTAGCATGTGATGCCGTTTTTTGTCCCCCCCCCCCAAGCATTTTTTAAGTTCTAGTCCCTGAAATTCCACTCAGTATCTAAAACTGGAGTGAAATTTTAATACTTAAAATTGTAAATGGGATTCTACCTGATGCATTTTGCTTGTTTGGAGGAAATCCTTATGGTTTTGTTTTCGACATATCTTCAAATGCCCGCTTCCCATTCTGATAAATAACTGTGCTTGCAGTGATATCAGGTTTGAAGAAGCAGCGCTAGGGACAGTGGCGAAGTGATTCTGTTGTTGGGATCGATCTACCCTCGTGACCAGACTGCCAGTGGTATGTCCTGGGAGTGTTCTTCATCAGAGCTGTTGGCAAACCCAGGAAACTTATTTCTGGCGTCCCTTTCCCCTTCCTCTTTCAGGTAAACTGTTCGTAATGATTTGGTGTGAGAGGTCGGCAATCGCCCCCAACCCCCACTCCTAATTAGCAATTATGCAGATTATTTACTAGAAACCGGCTGGGCAGCTTATTCCTCTTCTGCCCTCCCTCCTAGACCTGCACGTTGATTCCAGGTGACTCAGGAATGTTTTGCTCCGCGGGAAAAATCAGATTGTTTTTCATCCCCGTTCTAACTGGAAAGATCTTCACGGAAGTGTTCCTGGGACTCTACTTTGCTGGAGGTTAAGCCCAGTATAATGAGGTGGCCTCACTTTAGTGAATTGGATGGAAAGTGCCATGCTAGGCCCGCCTTTGTTCTCATTTGAATCACAGGCTGTATTGGGACTGGTCTGTATCTTGAGTAAGTGCGGGGTGGGAGGCGAATGTCTAATTAGTGGAGTTGCGGGGGTGGGGTTGGGAGGATGTTAGGGCGGGGCGGCCTTGTGGATTGGCTAGAGCAGAGAGGGCGGGGCGAGCGGCCCTTATCTGCCTGCGCCGGCAGGTGTAGGTCCCAGGTCAAGGTAAGGAGGCCACGGCTCCCTTGGCTGCCCCTGCACCCTGTCCGGGACTTTGCTGCTTTGTTCTCCCTTTCTGAGGGCGTTTCTACTCAGAGTGCGTTCCAGGGCTTTGGGATGAGGGCGTTTCTACTCGGAGTGCATTCCAGGGCTTCGGGATTATAGTTTCTGGCAGGTCCTGGAGAAAAGATCCGCAGAGACACCCTGCCCTGCGGCGGGGAGAGCTTGAAGGACAACTCACTAAAGCAGGAAAACAGCAGCGCGCGGTGGCTGGTTCTGGCTTTGTCTGGGAATGTTCAACAGGTTAAGTTGAAGTTCTAGACAGCTGCATGTTCAGGCTCTGCTCAGATGGGAACCCAGAGCAGAGAGCAGAGGCCGCACTCTCCCTTGACATCGACGGCATTTGTTTGTGTAGCCCTGCAGTGCACTGTGTGTTCTTTGTATTTCTGCCTCGGCCGGCCTTATTCCTCCTCGCAAAGGTCTGAATTAAGAAGCTAAGCTGGAAATGAGCGGGGCAAGTGGTTCTCAGCTTGTGGCGTTAAAGTGAGTGATTAAAAAGCGAGTGATTTCTGGGTCTCCTCATATTGAGGGACCTGCAGTCACTTTTTTTTCAGGTTATTTTGAGTTTTATTTGTTTTCGTTGGCACTTTATAATTTAACATATTTAGGGGGTGGGCTATGGTATATTGATTCATGCATTGTGTAAACTAGAGTCTTGCCTGACTTAGGAATAATGACCGGGCATGTTAACAGCAAAGTGATGGTTGGGAACAGGAATATGTGCTGTGGTGCCTTGTTTTTTTTTTTTTTTTAAGTTTCTCTTTTTTAAAATTCAGTTATGTAATTTAATTACATAGGAAAATTTTCTCTTAAGATGGAAACCTAGCTTCATTTCTTCCTCTTTAAAAAAATCAACAATTGGTAGGTTCCAAGATAATTCATACAGATCCAATTGGATCTGTGGGAGAAGGGAGGTCTCTACAGCATTTTCTACTAGAGATGAAATAATCAGAACATTTACAATGCATTATCACTTCAACAAAACAAGTCTGGACTTTTCTAAATGGACCCATTGTACCTATGCAAAGCGAGATACAAACTGGCCAGAAGCTGAGCAGGTTTATTTTTTGTGAAATTTTTAGCAGTGACACGGTGCCTTTGAGATTTTAGGCAGCAGCTGTCTTGGGGTCACAAGTGTACATTCCAGTTCCTGAGGAAGAAGCTGCATAGCCGCAGACCCACACCTCACGAGGGATTGTGCATTCCACAGCTACACAAAGGCTTCCTGGCTGCATCCAGCCTAGAGCTCACAATAGACCTCAGACCTGAGCACCTCTGGGCCAGTCTTAGGCTTCCTGTACTGGGGTGGCTTCTGTACTTTTGCCAGTGCTTGGTCACTGTGTGAGAAGCATGGCTTTGGATAGGGAGACTTGGTCAGGTTCCTGTCCCATATGCTGTTTGCACATCTGCAAACATCAGCTTCTCCTGTACACCATATGCTGGTCCAATACAGCCCCCATATGCTTTAAGTTTGAAAAATACGAATACTCGGCCTAAAAGTCCAAAGCCTCTTTCTGTTGTTTGTTTGTTTGTTTTTCTTCCCTGAAGTTGTTCGTTTCTTTCCCTTGCATGAATATTCTTGAATTTTTCAGAGTCAATTCTGGGCATAAAACGCCCATACTGGGAATCCCAGAGTGTCAAAGATGGAGCCAAACATGACTCTCCTGCCTTACACAACTTAGATTACTATATAAAACACTGGGTAGCAGTTGGACAGTGGTACCTAAGAAGCATTTTATTCAATAACAACCACGTGCTTTATTTTTCCAGCAGTAATTCATGTAGTAAGATTTGGCCCCCTCTTCTAACACCCTGCTGTTTGTCTATAGCTGTGGTTGGCTGTATGTATATTAATGATACAAAAGAAACCAACTTGCAAATTATAGACATATGCCAGAATCTGTGGGTAGTTTAGATTCGGTAGGAAAGACAGAAGAACATTAGGGAAAAAAAAAATCTGGCCAGACCGACATTTGTGTTGTACAGTTCCTTCTGTGAAGAAGAAAGGCCAGAACCAGGGGTGAGGGGACATTGTTTTTTTGTGTTTTGTTTTGTTTTGTTTTTTGTTTTTTTGTTTTTACTTCAGATGAACAGCTAAGAGTAAACTTCATTTTGAAACTGTTTCAAAATGATTGTACCCACACCTGAGTATATGAGGAGAGCCACTCTGAGCAGTGACTTCTCTGGGCTTCCGTTGCCTTTCTCATTCCTCTCATTATGAGCATGTTTTTGTGGCTTTGTTTTTTACACTGAATTTTAATACTTGCTAGCAAATTTAACATGGAGGCCAGGCATGCTGGTCCTCATACAGTAGTCCAGTTTCTTCATCGGTGGGCCCTCATCTTCCCTGAGCCTGGTCCACTGCATCCGAGACATCGGAGCCGCCACGTACTGTGCTGATAAAACCTTTTAGGTCAGAACGTTTGAAATTTGAGTTCTTTGAATTTGTTCTACTGTAGAGCAAATCTTCTGTTCTGAACCCTTGCCTGCAGTTCTGTACATCTGCTCTTGATAGATTCTTTCACACCATTAAATTGTTTATTGATGGCTCTTCTTGCAGACGTTGTCACCCTGTTACTCCATCTTGCCTTGTTGGACACTGAATTCTTTTTAATGATTTGACTATGAAATCTGGGAGGAGGTGGGCACATGAAACAGAAGTGGTTTCAGTCACTCTCATGACGAATGTTAAAAGAGTTGTGTTTTAGCGTGCTTTGTCCTGTTTAAACTTGAGGATTCTAGCTTTTGTGATACAACTTTGAAGACGGTGTTTTCTGTAGGAGGTGGGCTTTTCTGCACGTTAGCACTCATTCAAAGGATGCATAGCTTCCAGAGTGATTGCAGCACTTGTTCATGAGTATGAGTACCTCAATTCTTTCAGCTTTACAGGAGGCAGAGTTAACTGTACCAAAATTAGTCAGGAAGGATCTCATATCTGCTTAGATATTTATTAAACTGCACATTTGTACCCCGTGGCTACACAGGTTATCTCACTTTGACATAGTAATGTGGGAAGATAGAGAAATATAAGAAAAATTTCTGGGCTTGAGTGAATTTATAGTTAACTATAAATTTCCATGGAGAAAAAAAGTGAGACAGTATTTGATAATTTTTTTAAAATGAAAGAGCTTTACATGTATCTATAAGCATTTGGAAAACAGTATTCTTCCATGTTTAAATCTTTTTCTTCCATTATTATGTGTGCATGCATAATGTCTGTGTGGACATCTGTGCCATGTGTCTCCCATGTGGATCTGTAGATTGAACTCTGTTTACCAGGCTTGCACAGCAAACACCTCCTTGCACAGAAGCAAGTTTTCTATTTAACAAGACGTCACCAACCTATGGGTGAAAGTACTGAAGCCAGCGAACCTGGTCATGAACATAGCAATTTTGCTGTGGGCCCTGTGGGGAGCCGCTCCTGGCGGGCCTGCCTTTTAGAAGCTGCTGGTTGCCTTCTCAGCACTTCATTCACAGATGTAGCCCGAACTACATAAGGTCTATATTCCTTCAGTCATTCATCAGGAGTAAGAAAATATTTTAGGCTGAGGTGTAGAAAGTAAAAAAGGAAAGGGTGTGTGGATCATCCAAAACTGACTGGGACTTGTAACTTCCTTCTAGATCTTTAGAAATTTATTTTACTTGTCATGGAAATGCGGCTTGATAGAATACTTGCCTAGCATGTATTCGAGTACACACAAACACGTGCGCAGGCGCTCACACATACATACACATGAACACATGCACACACACACACACCCCTGAGCCCGCACACTCCTTGCATGGTGGCACATGCTTATAATTTCAGAACTCCAGAAGTGAAAGTAGGGGCATCAGAAGTTCACTGTTATCTGACCTTTGTTACACTGGAAGTTTCAAGCTAGCCTTGGCTACATGAGAACCTGTCTCAAAAAGAGGAAAGAAGTATTTTACCCAAATGTTCTACATTTTATGCTGAACTTTCTCTACACTGATAACAGCTCTCACCCCTTCTCTGTAATAGCTATAATATCCACTCTGTGGCTACAACACTGTATTTTAACTCAGAACTAGCTGAAAGGTTTGTTAATGGAAATGCATTTATTCCCGTTCTGGAATTTACATTGAGATGAATTGGTAGATAACAAGAATTTAGAATTAAGATATCACTGCTTATAAATTAGAAGGTCAATTTTATCAAAATCTGAACACAAGAAGTTGAAAGTGCTCTCTGATACATAAAAGTGCTATGCTTTGGGAATCTCTCTGCAGGGCGGAAGATAGCCTGAAGCACTCTGGGACTTCTTGTTTGAATCTGTTCTTCCCAGAAGCCTGAAGTAGTGGGAGTGTACCCCTCTGTCCCCTCACTGTGGGCCTGGCAGATTCCAGGCAGGCAGATGAGAAAACTTCAAATGTTTCTTGTAAAATCCTTGGGAAATTTTAATTTGAGCATTTAGGGTGATTTAGTTTCTGAAATACACAGTGGCACAAAATATTAGTAGACACATGGTGGTAGGATCCAGCTGGCCCCGATGGTCTGGTTTCTTGTAGTTCACAGAATATGCTTTATGTAACATTGCTCGAAGCATGGGTAATACTTCTAATAAAGGTTCAAATAATAACACATTTGACAATTTGACTTTCCCACTTGGAAGCATAGTGATTCTCTGTGCCACAGCCTACTTTTGCTCCCACCTGCTCTTGACGGCTACCACAGTCTTTCATCTTGTGGTAGCAGTTTGAAAAGGCTGTGATCAAACGATGACTTACAAGTTCACATATCTCTAGCTATTAGTAACGTGTCTCAAACATCTAAAGCCATGGATTCTATGAATGTTTGTTGCTGCAGTGGTCCTTGCCGAGTGTAGCTCTGAAGATGCTTGGTAGCCAAAAGGAACTGACACTACTAGGAGGGCCGCCATCTGGTGGGGAGTTCTAGAGTTTGAAAAGAAAATATTTTCACTCTTCATTATTTGATAACCTTCAGTTGCTAGCAACCTTCATTTTTACCCTCAAAATAGTGCAAACAAGATTCACATTCAGTGTTCTAGCTAGTCTTAGGTTTAGTCTTTAAAATTCAATTAAAACAAAAACCCATGCGGAGAACTGTTTTTCTGCTGCTTCCAGCAGCAGCAGCAGCAGCAGCAGCAGCTGTTTCTCTTTAAGTTTCTCATGCATGGAAGGCACTTTAGTTCTGTCCGGAGGTCCTGCAGACATTACCCATGAACAGAGCAGGCTTAATACGCCTACCCTGCCTGTTGTGTGCATCCCAACAGGAAAGGAAGCCCTTTCTTGACAGGCAGAGAAGACCATGGCTTCCTCTGGCTCCTGTTTGTTTCTCTCTGGATCCTGAGGAAATAGAAGTTCCTGCTCTTGTTTGGGGAACTTCTCTCCATGGTATCCTTATCTCACGCTATCGGCAAGAATCTTATAAGTGAAAATTCACTCCATGGAGTTTTAAGTCTCAGAGCGGTGCCAGTCTTCCTTCCATCCACCTGTGTCCTTCACCTGTGGCAGGCAGCCATGGACCTGAGTGGGTGGCCTTCAGGCCTGCAGGGTAGTGGTTGTGCTTCCTGGAGAAGGTAGCAAGGAATTTTCCAGATTCAGAGTGCCTTATATAATGAAAGGTGTTTTATATCCATGAGGTCACCCTTCACCTTCTGCACATGACTCTCAAAGGTCTGCGGCATTCTGCCCTGGCCCCTGTTTGGGTTGAATTCCAGCCAGCAAGCCTCCAGCCTACAGGAGGATTTGAGATTTTTCTCCCTCCCCCATTTCTTCTGTTTTGTTCTGTGTAAACAGTTCCTGCCAAAGTAACATAGACAAATATAGCAGAGAATGCTTTTCTGGAAGATGCATGCTCCCAAAGCATTTTTTAACCATTTTTGGGAAGAATTGATCGTTCTGTGCGTTTCAGACAGACTGAAAGAGGCGGGGAGGCTGTTGCTATAATGGAAGTGACATCATACATTATTGCCCCATTGATCCGCTTTTAGTCTCCAGCCAGGATAAAAGGAAATGGCACCAGGGAGGAAGCATGCTTCATTTAGGCTCAGATCCCAGAGTGATAATGGGGTAATAATAGAACTCAGGCCACTGTCAGTCTGTGGCTGCATTAGTCTCAGGCTCTCTCTGTCTGGAGCCGCACTGACTTCCTTCCCCATACAGCCGCTGCTGTACGCCAGCTGGGCGGCCAGGGAGGGGCTCAAGGGCTCCCCTTGGCCTTCAAGGCATGCCAGCTGCACTCCTGATGTTTGTTTCTGGGGAAGCTTCATGGTGAGACTTTTCATGTCTGCGGCATTCCTAATCTGGGAGGTAAGCCTGCTCTTCTGCGTTGTGCTGTGCTAATGAAGAGAAAGCAGGGGAGGGAGCTCAGAGTGACATCCATCCCTGCCCGACTCATCCACTCCCACCCCTGACTCCTGTAAAGACACTGGGGCAGGGTTGGGGGTTGGAAATTTCACATTTTCTCTCCCAAGAAACTTTAAAACTGTTCAGACTTGTGCCGCTTTCCTCAAATTTTAAGTCGTGACGGTGGGGGGGGGGGCGAACGAAGTTAACTTTTTTCTTTGTGTATTTCTTGAAAATTAACAACTATGAAATCTTCAGTGTTAATGGCAAGGATACAGACTTCCACATTCTTTAATAACGCTTGTACTTGATTTGCTTCCTGTTACATACTACCTCCTGTGTTCATTTGAATAAGTTTTACAGGCCTGTGCCATTGTTTTCAAGTACCTATCTGATTTGGGCAGCTCTTAGCCTTATTTTGTCTTGAGTTTCCAAGGCAGATGCATTTTTACAATACCAAGGCCTTCTCTACATGGAAATAATAACATAGATCATTGTTTGTGAAAAGAAAGAATTTTCTCTCCTTTTGCAACTGAATGGTGGGTGTCAGTCTCACAGCAGGGCCAGTCTTGTAACCTATCACGCTGGCTTCCCTGGGGCCAGATGTCAGGGACACTGCTGTTTTTTCTTGATGACTCCATTGCACATCTGACACCCTCTGTGTTCCTTGTAGTACCTCCATGATAGCACACAGTTTGGTCCCAAAGTTATGTGAAAGTTCATTTGACTTCCCTGTGAGTAGAAGTGGGATGTCTCCTGTGCCTGCTGCCAGGACCGCCCGCTGCCAGGTGCACAGCACTTGAGATCGGTCAGTCACTTTGCAAGCATTTATCGTGTATTATTTCTTTTCCACTGTAGGGTGGCTTGACAGGGAGCAAATATGTAGGGAGCAAAGATGTTCACTCTATTAAAATATTTTTGCTTTAACACATCCTCTTTTTCAAGTCTGTAATCCTTTTTTTGTGATATAATATTTGCTTGTGAATGAATGATAGTTTTATTATATGTGGCTGAAAACAGCATTAGGCCACAGATTTGACTTTCTTCATTGTTTGGAGACTAACTACTTTTCCCATGGATTGGAGAGCCAGGTGGCGGTAGGTTGTTTACTAACAGAGTGCTTCCTCCCAGTCCAGTCTACAAAGACCAGACTAGCACACATCTTCCTGCATTAGGGAGGAATGTGCAGTGTGGCTGTGCCTTGTGTCCTGCCTGCCTCTGAACAAGCCTGTTCTTGCACGAGGGTGTGTGTGCCCTGCTGAATGGAGGAGGATGGATTCCTTGGAGGGGTGTGTACCCTCACTCTTTCCTGCCTTTTAATTAGAGCCAGATAAACTTGGGAAACAGCCCTAAAGGTTTGAGTGCATATGCACCCCCCCTCCAGCCTTCCCCCCATCTCAGTTGTCCAACTTAAATCAGGGGGCTTAGCTCTAAATGTTTCCATTGCGTCAATTTTGTGACAAAAGCTTTCCATGATCCTTTTGATTCTGTTCGTGTGGGGTTGTGAGCTTTCTGCTTGGAAGAAAAACAGTACTCAGGTGTAGATCTGCTTGGGCTCCCATGTTACCAGGTCTCAGACTTTTAAGCTGGAGTTCAGTGTTCAGTGATTTAACCCAGGAGGGATACTCGGGTTAGGCATATGGGTGACTTTAGCCACTGACTGTCACAGCAAAACCTAGAGAAGCGGTGAGGTGGCTAGAGAGAGGTAAAGGGGCCTTAGTTGGGACCGGAGGGAGAACACTGCAGGAGAGTGCCCAGCTTATGGCCTTCTGACAAAAAGAAGAGGCATGAGGAGAGAAGCTGAAAAGGCTTTTGAGTCTTTTGAAGCTGAAAATGTCTTCTGAGTAACAAAAAATTGGCAGTTAAAATCATGGTGTTAGTAGGCACTCTCTGATGACCTAGTGTTGGCCTCCAGAAATTTGGTTTGTTTAGAAGAATTATCAGGCATAGTTAGGGCTGAAGGGGTGCCCAGTGTAGAGAACGTGGAATTTGTATAGAGTTGTAAAACCCTGATTTTAGCATGAAGCTTTTTCAGTCAGGATAGGTGTTATCTTTAGCTTTCTCTCCACTCTGCTGTTGTAGGGTGAGATGGCGGTAAGGGGAGGCGCTCCCAGCGAGCACCGCACTTGTTTGTTCACAGGCACTTCGTTTTATGTTTGTATCACAGGCAGACTTCTTCTCACTGCCTTTAGCTGCTGTCACACTGATTTGGGTATTAGGAATAGGAGTAAGAGTAACTGTGTGCTTAGGTGTATGTGCTATTTGGCTTGTCTGCAGCCTGTAAAGTGTGTCCTAGTACTTAATCTGACTGCTCATGAAAGGGAGGGGCTGTGAGGGGAAGCAGTTGTTACATTGTGAACGGACGCATTGTTACACTGTGTTTATTTTTCAGGGTTCTGCAGGTGCCTTGTAGGCCTCCGTAGTTCAGAAAGAAATCTGAACCTACCTCTGCCTGGTCTTGTGAATTTGCCTAAAGTTGGATGCACTCTTGAGTCCTTGTATAGTCAGAAATACTTCTTGGCATATGCATGCCATAACAGCAAGGCCATCATGAGGCATTGTGACATTAAGACATGTGCCATTTTAATCTTCTGTAAGCACATACTCAATATGATAAACCAGGGAAAATGGCTTCGCCACACCCGGGGATGCGAATCTTTAGGGCTGCAGACAAAGTGTGAGGAAAGTCAGCAGGTGCTTTCTCCATTCTTCAGACATTAAGAGGGCTTGGGGTTTCCCTGGCCTTGCTCAGAACCTTGGTATTAACTTCTTGTTGCCTACATGACATTTCAAGGGCTGTTTCTTTTGTCCTCAGCTTTCTCCAGACCAGATCGTCTTGCTTTTGGAGTGGCTCTTAGAGCAGAAGACGCTGAGCCCTCAGACACTGCGCTGTCTCCAGCAGACGTACCATCTCCAGGAGCAGGATGCAGAGGTAACACACTTGAAACTGTTCGCGCCCACTAATGGGAAGGCAATGAACCCACTGCAACCCCAGCCTGTAGCTGCTGCTGGCTGTAGTATCGCGCTGTGTGCTTGCTTTAGGAGTCAAGGGCTGGGCTTCCAGCAACACTTCAGACAAGTGCCTGCTCTTCTTCAGGGGTCTCCTGTGGTCAGTTTGTTTGTGAAATGGTTGGAGGCCTAAGTTTTCCATCTTACTACGTAAATTATAAAGACAGATACAAGTCCCCCAAAAGCTTGAGCTACAGGGTGGAGTTGTTTGATTTCAGACTTGGGGGGGGGTCACTTTGTGCTCTGGTAGTGCCGCCTTTCCCCTGTTCATTAAGGAAACTCAGCTCAGATGTGTGGGAGTGGCTCGGCTGCATTCAGCTAGGACAAGAAAGAAGCCATATGTAAAGGAAATGAAAAACGAATCTAGCAGCTATGGTTTAAAAAGTAAAATTGGATGGTTGTGGTAATGCAGTATGATGTGAGCCTTAATATATTTTAGTTTATTAAGAACACAGTACAGATCCTAGATGAATTCCAGGTTTGAGAAAAATATAAAATCATAAATATTTAATGTATTTAATCATAAGAAAAAGTTCAAAAAAAAAATGGTCTTTGCTCCAAAATGCATAGAACATAAGAAACCTTAACTGAGTTTTTCTGTGCACTGCAGTCAGCAGCCACTAGCACCTGGAGCATTAGGACACTGGAAATTTAGCCCTCCTGAGCTGGGTGTGCACAGGTATGAGGTGCACGTGGGATCAAGGGATGTGTTCAGGTGCTCAATACTCATTACAGTCTATTTTTGAACTTCTATTTTAGACCAGTTGGCTTATGTGAAATGTTATAGTGGCTTTCAGAGTTAGTAAAGTGTCTTACACTGACAAACAATTCCTTAGTAGCTCACTGGGAAGGTGGACTTTTTTACACATTTTCCAAGTCGATAGATTTAGGAGCAGTGGACAGAAGTGCTTAGGGAGACACTGACACCCTTGACCACCCAGGGATCAAATGTGTTTGTTTCTGCTCCTAGCCTTTTTGTTTATCAGAGACTCCAAATGCCAGACTTATTTTTAATTAGTGTTTGAAAGACCTTGCTATTTATAGGCAAAGGATTGTGTTTTGACGAGGTTGTATCCCACTGGAGTCAAGGTTCCTGCCAGCCTGCACTGGCTGCTTGGGAGGGTCAGAGCAGGTGCTGAACACCTGTCACTTGATGCTAGGAAGCCATGAGGCTCCAATCCCCTTCTCCCTCTTCCTATTGGCATGTCACACATCCTGTCTTACCTTACAGCCTGATACAGTTACTGTGTGTCATTCCTTAAACCTTTGAGAAGGAAATAGATGTCTCCCTTTTCTGTAAATATCAAAAACTATATCTTATTGCCCAAAGGCAGATTACTTGATTCTGCTATGATCCTTGGTGCCCAGGTGGACTAAATGTATCCTGGCTTCCTTTACACACTCATGATCTGACTGTAGCATTTACACTTCACATCTACACACTGAGAAAGAAATGGTACACACAAGTCAGGGTCACCCATAGGAAGCTTGCATTTATTTGTCTGTCAGCTCATTGGGTGAACAAGGTAGCCTCAGCCAAGGGCTATGAAGGGGTGATACAGGGTGAAGAGGAGACACACAGGGCAAACATCTCTAAACCAAGTATTCAAGAAAGGCCCCTCAGAGGAAGCAACACTGAAGACAAGAGGAGGTGGCTACACAAGACCAGAAAGATGTATAAACCCAGCACATGCCAGGATAGTGGCCAGCAAATGTTGTCTTTAAAGGACCAGAGAGTTCATAGTTTAAGCCACATGGTTTCTGCAGCAGCTCTTCAACTTTGCTGTTGAGACAAGCACACAATAAAAAGCCCTACACCTGGGGACACATGGGTGAGTGCTGCTGTAAAAGCCGGGAGAGCTGTGCTAAACTTCACCTGGGTCTCTCAGTATAACCAGTCCTCCTCAGGACTCTTGCCAGTCTGGCTCCTGATCATTTCTCATGACATTTTGCAGCTGTGGGCCGTGCTGGAGCTGCGGAATGAGGTTCCTGCACTAGGGACTTCAGCAGTGGCTTTGTGCTTGTGCTTCTGTCATAACTGTGGCTGCAGCTCCTTATGCTTGTGGCTTTTCTTGTGCTGAAGTTCCTGTGAAATATCACTTTGAATCCGAAGAGCAACATGATTTTCAGCAACCATGTTGTTTTCTAGAAATTTCAAATAACTTCAAATTTTTAAGTGTGCCTTCTGGCGACTAGGCAGCAGGAACTAAGTTGAACCATTAGCAGCTTTCATTTGAGTGACAGACACTCCACAGGAGAAAGAGTTGTTCCTTGGTGGAAACAACCTTTCTGACTTGGTTTCCAATATTCCCCTGTGACTGAACAAGCAAGAGCATTCCATCCAGTTGTCCGGGTTCTCAGATACAGAATAAGTAGGAGTCACCTGAAAGATGGCCAAAGAGACCTCAGTAGCGGGCTCATGTGTCAAGCCTCCACAGAGAAGGATCGAGGTAAGTTAGGCCTCCAGTGTTCTGTGCAGGTCACTGTCAAGCTCTGGGTCTGGTATTGAATAAGGAATCTGTGATTATAGCGAGAGTGTTTCTAGGACCAGGCAGTGGTGGTACACACCTTTAACCCCAGCACTTGGGAGGCAGAGGCAGGAGGATTTCTGAGTTTGAGGCCAGCCTGCTCTACAGAGTGAGTTCCAGGACAGCCAGGGCTACACAGAGAAACCCTGTCTCGGAAAAAAAAAAAAAATCCATGTATATATGTGTGAGTGTGTGTGTGTGTATGTGTGTGTGTGTGTGAGAGAGAGAGAGAGAGAGAGAGAGAGAGAACACACAAAGTGGGAAGCTCTATAACGTGAAAGGACACAGGGGCAGGAACATCAGGACAAGTTCCTAGCCGGTGTGGACTGCGTAGTGAAACCAGTCTCATGCTACCACAGAAAAGTGGGGGGAGAGCCTCCAGGATGAAACAGGAGTCAGAATTAGGCACAGTAAGTAGCCCGCGTTCACCCCAGCACTCTGGAGGCAGACACAGGTGGGGATCAGTGAGTTTGAGGCCAACCTAGTCTGCATAGCATGTTCCAAGCCTGCCTGGTTTATATAGACCCTGTCTCAAAATAAAAGCAAGAAAGCAAAATGGTAGTGTATGCCCATCCCTGGAGTACAACCTGTGGTTGATTTCTAAGCACCCATGTCCAGGGCTTGATGCTGGTCAAGACATGGACTTTGCAGAGGGTCGAGTCCGGGTACTGATACATGCCATTTACCTTCCCCTGGCCCCATTTTCCACCTCAGCACAACATTATCTCAACTGTACTGCCAGTGCTGAGGGGGAGACTTGATGAAATGAGCTTTGCTCTTGGGTTTTGTATCTGATTTTGTTTTCCTTGGAAACTATGTGCTGTGTCTGAGCATGCCATTGTCAGGACGTGCTAACAGATGGAGCCCTCAGTTGGAGATCCTCACTCTTCACCAGCTCTCCAGACCCTTCCCTTTGGTGACTTGGGAGAAGGTTCCTAAGCCTTGATTTCCTGGGGATTAAAATGAATCCATAAATACTTTGTTCACAGAATTGTTAACAAGGTAAGATGAGAAACCATGCAAGACTATGAAGCACATGTGAACAACCCACGCTTATTTCTGGGCTGTCTGGCCAGGGGTGGAATCTAGAGCTTTGTGCATGTCAGGTACATGCTTGACCACTGATTTATTACCCAGCTGAGCATGACTGACCATTGGTTAATGCGGTTTCTGTTCATGGGAAGGCTCTTTCTTAGCTGATAGAGTCTATGCTGTCTCTTCAGCTCTGTATTTCCCTCCCCCAACCCCAAACTAAAGCAGAAAGAGGGAAAACTTAGCCAGTGGGTGTGTGTTGTCTTTTGCTTGAGACAGCCCTTTTTACTTGTGGTTCATAGAATTCCTGGACTTTGGGTTCATGGTTGGTTGGCATGTGTTTGCCCCTGGGGTAGGGTGGAGATGAGAGGGGGGATACTCCACATCAAGGTTTCTCGGCCCCCATGCTTGACAGTCCCATGTTATGGGCATTCGGCATCCATGGCTCCAGTTTATGAGCATCCCTCTCTCCCATTGTAGGACTCCAAATGTCCCCAGATATTTCCTGAGGGACAGAATCCTTGTGAAGAAGCTCTGCTCTAAAGCAGCAGTGGGTTCAGAAAAGGCAGTTTTTAAAAGCTCATAATGAATTGTTTAACATTTGTTGACAGCCTAGGATGTGATGGCTGACAACATGTAGGAGCCACCTGGAGCCCACTCTGCCCCACCAAAAGCGTTAGAGAATGCAACTTTGGCAGAGGTGGGTTCCTTTGATAGAAGAGAAGGACAGACCTGCAAGGGAAGCTGGCAGCAGGCTGATGCTGAACAGTGAGCCCATGCTGGGGGACACAGAGAAGCCTCTGTAAGCATCTGCAGCACCACCTCTGTGTGGACTGCCAGTGGAGAAGCAGGTATCTCTCACAGACCTCTCTCTACATTGCCGGCTGTGTCAGAGAGCCTGGCTAGCCTCATCAAGTGGCTCTGGGCCTCTGCGCCCAGGAGAGTTTAAGTAGTAAGATGAGACAGAAACTGACCCACCTGAGGCCGGATGTGCCTCTCCAGTGCAGTCCTAGGTTTGAGGCAGTCGATAACACAAGCTTTGCACCAAGACTTTAGCCCCCATGGCCCTGCCCTAGGAGGTAAAGGCCTATGAGTAGAAATAATGCCACAGCACTAGCTGTCTCTCCATGACTACCCTGGCTAACAGTTATACGGGGCCTCATTGCCAAGACACCACTGTTAGAATACATCACTGTGAGAGGGTTTGAATATAAAACAGGAGAGTAATTAGAATGTTGAAAGACAGTAAGGGAACTGGTAATCCAGGGTAGAAATTAAGGTTGTGTGTGATAGCATTGGTCTTTAATCCCAATACAGAGATGCAGAGGCACGAAGATTTTGGAGTGCAAGTTCAGCCTGGTGTACACAGTGAGATCAAGGCCAGCCTTGATCCCAGAGAAACTCCCTGACGACATCTTGATCACTATGTCTTCCACCTGGCAACTCACAGAAACAGTGTTCTGGCCTGTTTTCTTCAGAGAATTTTTTTAAAAAGGGAATTGTGGGCCAAGGAAGTGTAAAGGAACTAGAAGCATCGTGGTCAGCCAGCTCAGAACAGAGGCTTTCCTTTTCTTTCCATGTCTTACTGCTGTCATCTACTCTGTGGCTACACTGCTGCCACAGGAGGCAGAGCTGTTGCGGCTGGGTCACTGTCCCCCTTTCAGCTGAGGCCTGAGTGGTGCTGATACCTCCTGACTTCAGAACCAGTTTGAAAGGTGTCACTGCTGAGTGTAAAGTCTTGGAAGAGAAAGCTATAACTGTGTAGATCCAGTGCAGGTCTCATGTCTGCTTCAGTTCTCTTGACTGGCACTAAGCCTTTAATGGTATTAACATCATCAGACGAAGCTCTATGTGGGGGTTGCTGGGAGCTGAGGCTCTGCCTAGATCACAGGAACGGTTTGAACCCAGGTGAGGTGAGTGTCCTGCTCACTTTGTTTGTGGCGGATGTCTGTCACCACCCTGGGCCCTCGCTGTACACTCTTGTTTGCATGCTAGTGTGGTAGGTCCAGCAGCTGAAACACTATGCAGTGTGGCACCACAGACAGAGTAACAGACACATGTTCCTCTTTTGTGTCTGTGTGTGTATTCTTGTGATGGGGTTGGTTCAGCCTCAGGTTTTTAATCCTCAGGAGTCCTCCATTTTGTTTTGTAAGACAGGATCTTTCACCTGTTAGACTAGGCTGGCTAGCCAGTAAGCCTCTGTCTCTCTTTATAGTTGCTGGAATTACAGGCTCACTGTTCCTCATATTTGCAAGGCAAGANGTCTAATTCCCTTTATTAGAAGAATAATGTTGGAGTTACAGTCCTCAGGGAACAGCGAGCAGTGAGGGAGAAGAGAGGAGGAGCAGTCGAGTAAAACAGATGCCGAAAGTTCTGTGTGGCTCACCATAGCTGACAACTCTTCACTGGCAGTGCCATCAGCCTGTAGTCCTGCAATAGCTGTGCCTCTCACCATCAGTGAACCCTCTTTAAAGCAAGTAAATCTAATTTAAGCCCACAAATTGAAAAAGCAAGGTTGTTTATTACAGTGTAGACTTATTAACTTATAAAAGCCCCAAGCCTTCGTCTTTCTGTTTACAGATATAAAATGAAACTCCAAATGAGGTTTAATGGGCTTCCCAGATCATGTTCCCTGTACAGATTTTTTTTTCCTTTAGCAGTAAATTTCAAAATCAAAAGGACTGAGAAAGAAAGGGGCTTCCTGTCATAAATAGGATGGGTGGTATTCTTCAAAGCATTTTATAGCTTCCAACTGTGCATTATAATTTCAAAGTCCTTGAAAGCATTCTCCATTTGCAGCAGCGCTGTCCATTCAGAAGCCTGCTGCAGGCAGACTGCACTTGAAGGCCAGTGGGACCTGTGGCTTAATGTCTTGCTTTCACCAGCTTGCCACAGAACCCTGCAGCATTGCCACCTAGCAACACCGTAGCCAGCGTGGTCCACCTGTTGGCCTGCCTCAACACTGGTTCTGCAACAAAGCTAAAGGATTCTAACTGTTACAAACATGACGTGAGGATTTAAGTTGCTGTATCTGTCCATAGACACTGAGATCCCAGGTTTTTCTAATAGTTATATATGGAAGTTTGAAAAACACAAAGAATGAGCCAACATGCAGTAGTAAGCAGGCTCTGGGGAGGCTGGGGTCCTCCTTGATCTTACCAATAGGCACTAATCACTGAGCTACAACCATAGCACTGGGGGATGGGGTGGGGATGTCAATGGCTGACTCCGTGAAAGGCAACTTCATGTAAAACACTGGCATAGGTGTATGCTAGGCAGCCGTTAGTCCGGCAAATGCCTCAGATAATCAATCACTTTGTAAAGAGAACAGGTTGCTTTTGGCTCAGACTATGGTTCCAGCCCCTGAGTGGTTAGCCCCATGATTTTGGGCCTGTGGTAGGAGCATAAAGCAGGGCAGACCCACATGCCTACAGCCAGGAACCTTCTGCTCTTGCTGGATGCACTCATTCTCTCTGCACTGGCATCACCCTCCATGCCTGGCCACCCCAGCACTGGACCAGCACCTGTACTGTTCCCACAGACCAGTGAGATGTAGGATCTCCCCTTTAATAATCCTCAGAATGAATGCTGAGACTGGAATTGGAACTGCAGAGAGGACTAGCACTCAGGGCCACCTTTCATGTCATGCTGGGTCCATCGCAAGGTTTCAGGGGTTCCCACCTGGATGTCCGTTGACATGGTAGGTTTGGGGCGGAAATACTTGGCTAGCAACGTCTGACCTAGGTCAGTACACCCCATCGTCTGTTCTGTAAACAATGTAAGGAGCTGTGTCTGCCCTGTTCTTCAGGGGCAAAACCAAAAGGCCAGTGGTACCCTGCATCTGGACTTGAACAGAAAGACTGTATCAGGCCCTATGGTCAGAGCAGAGGGATGCTGACCCTGTTGGGGAGCCCTGGGTTGGGAGGAAAGCTAGGCTAGGTATCAGCTGTTTCTAGAAGAGATCTCTGATGGTGGTCAGGTTTGTAGCCCTGAATTTGAGGCACAGTTCAGGAATAGAAGTGGCCTTCTAAGCGGCAATGCTTTAAGACTGTGGACATCAGAAGAGCAGGGTCCCTCTGGTGTTTCCAAGTGAAGAGCCTTTCAGCTCCGAGGGAGCTTCTGGTTCACAGTAACCTTCCTTGTACATGGGGCAGAATTGCCACATAGCTGGGGTTGGCATGAGTCCAAGTAAGCCCTCTGTACAAATGGTCTTGGAAATTCCCAGAATTATGCCCCTGGACGTACTTCCCAGAGGTGGTGTGAGCACCCCAAGGTCTCGTCTCTTCCTCCAGCGGTCATCCAGGCCCCATACTCTCTTCTGCAACCAAGACTCAACAGCCAGGGCTGGTTGGTCTTAAGCTGTGTGATCCCCACCACTGCCTTCTTTCTCCTGGATCCCACCTTGCTCACAGCCATCACCTGGGATGAGAAGGTCACCTCGTAAGTCCTGCCCTGTCATCTGGGCACACATTCCCATGTGTTACCTATCTGCAAAGTCTCACAGATTCAATAGTCAACTTTTGTAGTAGATGAGAAAATGACAGAAGATTTACTATGCCGAGTCTCCTGAAGTATCTATATATATATAGTCTCTTGGGCATGGCCCTCCACCTTCTAGGAGGGCCACACTCTTCTGGCCATTTGGTCAATTTTCCACAAAATAGCAGGCCACAACATTTATTTACTATGTTAACTACTAACATTAAAACAATAATAAAAACTCAGCGTGTTGCATATAGTTGCATATAGGAAAACGTTGAAAAAATATCTGTGTGTACACATGTTTGCACATGCTCTGGCATAAACTATGTATGTATGTGTGCCTGTTGGAACCCCTCTGGCTCTCCCTTCCCTCAAGCTTATGTAGCTAGCTGACCCTACTGTTTTGGGACTGGATAAGCCACAGCCTGTGTTTGTCTGGCTGACTGTGGTCCCAGGACTCTCAGATCTATTGCCACAGCACATTCTGGTGGCAGTCCCACTGTAAGACCCAGTGCTGTTATGTGAATTACCTGGCAGGTTTAGTTGTCTGGCCTCAGATGCAGTTCTGACATCCTCCATGTGCCCTTCCTCTCATCTGTACCCAACCCATCGAGCACAAGAAGCACTGCTCACACAGGTCCCTGTATTGGTGCAGGCCCTGAAGGCCTGCAGAGTTCTGGAATCCATTTCTGGTGGTATAAGTGGCACCTCTGTGTAAAAACCCACATTCTAAACAGAGCATCCTGGAAAATAGTTTTTCTAAGGTTTTTCAGAGTATGTGTTTGTGTTTGTGTTTGTGTGTGTGTGTGTGTGTGTGTGTGTGTGTGTGTGACGTGGAGTCTTACTGTGTAGTCCTGGGTGGCCTGAAATACTCTATGTAGACTAAACTAGCCTCAAACTTGAAGAGACATGCCTGCCTCTGCCTCATGACTATAGGAATTAGAGGCATGCACACCTATGGATCACATAAGAATCAAGTTACGGCAGCTAGGAAGTCTCCGGTAACCCAGCTTTCTCTCTCCTGTCATTGGTGGGCTAGACCCTCTGCTCATGTACACGGGCACCTGTCCCTCAGCCTGGGGCAGTGAGGGGCCAGCAGGGCTATAGGCTATGCCTTCCTCTCCATGCCCCGCTAAGGACTGTCTGCTCTCTGTAAGAAAAGAGAGAACAGGGGTTGGGGATTTAGCTCAGTGGTAGAGTGCTTACCTAGCAAGCACAAGGCCCTGGGTTCGGTCCTCAGCTCCAGAGGGAAAAACAAACCAAAAAGGAAAAAAGAAAAGAGAGAGCAAGTTCTTGGTAGTCATGTGTCCAGCCAGAGCACAGACACCACAGAGACAGGAGTCACTCAACTTCATCTCCAGAAATGACTCTGAATTGGCCTTTCCCTGCCAACCTACTCAGGCTTCCACCCTTCCCTTGGCCTCTGCCATCTTGGTCTGGCCTGACCATCTGGGTGCTATTTCAGACTAAGCATTTGCTAACTCCAGACTTGCTAGAGACTCCTAGCAAAAGCTTGAGATGACCTAAATTTTAGTTGCTCTTTAAATCATTAAATTTCAACTCTACTAAAGTGTAGTTTTCCAAGTGTGGTGGGTCACACCTATAATTCTAGAACTTGGGAGGCAGCCTTGAGCTACACTGAAAATTCTAGATCAACCTGAGCTAAATAGCAAAACTATGTCTAAGAGAACCCAAGAAAAGTGTGCAGCTAGATGATATGGAGTACACACATAAACACAAATGCTAAAACTAAAAGAACAGAGTTGAAAAACCGTAGGAAGGATAATCAATAAATTCAACTAGAGCCATTCAGAAATGCAAGCAAAATCACCATGGCTGCAGTCAAGATGACTCTGCCGAAAACAGTTGCAGTTTAGTCAAGAGCTAATCTTCCTGACACCCAAAACATTCCTCAGACAAATGAAGGTGGGATTTGTAGAGAGCCAGTGAGAAGGTAAAGGTTTGCTAACTAACCAGACTGAGAAAGAGAGGTTCCACCTTCTAAGATGGAGGCTGCCTCATAAGATTCCTTCCTGGGGCTCCGGTTCTATGTCCCTGTTGGCTGGCAGCTCTTTTAGAAACAGCTTTCAGCTCCTTTAGAGCTAGTTGGTGTGACAGTGTCTTCTGTCCATCCACTTTTCCATAGCCCTGCTATACCTGGTAAACAGTCCCTCCTGCAAGCTGTCTTCACTTGTCAGAGGCCGATAGCTCCAGCAGTGGGAGTAGCTCAAGATATGTGAAATGCAAAGACTGATGATAGCAATTTGAATCACCGAAGGGCCTTTAACAGTGTCTCTCAGAATGCTGAGGTGACTGCTGCTTGAACTGGGAACGCTGCAGCATCCAATAGAGCAGAGCAGGAGACAGCACACACCTGGGTTATATATATGGCGCTGTAGGTTGCACTTCTGCCTTCACTGTTATAGACCCCATCCCTCTGAGTGTTGAGGCTCAGCTTGCGGAGTATTGAGTCCCTGACAGTCTAGGTGGCAACTTGAGTCAAGGTGTCCCCTCTAAAAGGCACCAAAGTCTGTGATCTGGAGGAAGGCAGCCCAGCCTTGGGTCGTGCGCTTGCACTGGGGTAGCAGGTGTTAACTTTGTTCTGTGAGGGGATGGGTTGTGGGTGCTTGCGAGTTTGAAAGAGAAAAACTAAAATAATCTTTGTTGCCCTGAGAACTAAAAAGAATATTAAAAGTGCTTGCGTGAGTGGAGACTGGGGTGCAGCATTTCTGTGGTGTCTGTCGTTTAAACATCCTGTCTTTGGAATACTGAAATGCATGTAGCCCTTTCTGATGAAAAGGCTGTTTTGTCCTGCTCTCTGTGCGGTGGGGGAGACAGTCTGTCCTTCCTGGATGCCATGTTAGCTAGCCTTTAGGGGTCAGAAGATCGGCTCTCTCATTAGTCACGACAATAAAGCGTTTCTAACTGTAAGAGAAGTGGAAACGCTGACTTCATGTTGTGAAAGAGCCTCTGTGACATGGCCTCCTGAACCTTCACATATTCCAGCAGGGCTGTTGGAGCCTCTTGCCCCCACCCACTGGGGCCTTTTGCTAATCACAAATGGATCCCGGAGTATGCTCTGTTTCTTCTTTGTACGTAAATAAGAGGAAAGCATAGAAAAGAAAATGAGCGACTAGAGATGTAGCTCAGTGGGTAGAAGTGCTTGCCTAGCATGCATGCATAAAGCCCTGGGCTTGATAAACTGCTACATAACCAGACAGGGCTCCTCATACTTGTAATGCTGCCACTTGGAAAGTGGAGGCAGGAAGTGCAAAAGTTCAAGGTCATCCTTGGCTATGCATCAAATTCAAGATCTACTCGGGCTACGTGAGACCCTGTCTTGGGTGTAGGGAAGCTTCTTGGGGAAGTCCTTTTTGTCTGGCTTCTTGTTTCCCCTGCCCTCGTAGCTGATCCTAGGCCCCAGGCTAACAGACTCCCTGCTTTTCTTCTGTCCACTCACATCAGGGACATCCTGACTACATACATGTACTGTAGACTGCCCAGCAATTGATGGTGTGAAAGCCATTCTTCCTCTGAAGAACTCTCTCTGCCTGATCTGTCCTCGGAGCCCGACCATGCTGCTCTCCGTCTATGGCATTAATAACTCTGAATAAATCTCTTACCCAAAGAGCAGTTAGTCTCATTGTTTCACCCCAAGCCTTAATCCTGTAGCTTTCTAAAGCCCTCTACTCTCAAAATAAAATTTGAAATGTAACTTGCACTTTTAGAATGACAAAAGTCATAGCAGCGAAACAGTTTCAGCCAGGTCCGGCACACAGCTCTTGTATGTGTGCCATTATTAAAAGTGGGTATATGTATTTGTGTAGTTCAGCCAGGTCCTGCACTAAAGGTCCTCAGAATACTTTGGACAGAGCTCTCGTAGGTGTGCCATTATTAAAAGTGGGTGCAGGTATCTTGCTGTTGAGAAAAATGAGGTTCTTTCTGTGGGCCTGACTGAGCAAGTGGCAGAGCACAGACCTCGGGTGACTGTCATACCAGGGTCTCCTGCCTAGTGTGCATTCCCAGAGCTCACAATCAAAAGGTTCTGTTGCCAACTGGTGGGTGTGACTAGGCCATTGGAAAGACCTCAAATTAGGAGGAAAGGGAGAGGGACAGACAACCCCCCCCCCACCCGGGACCAGATGCACATCATCCTGGTGCTGCCCCCTGGTTCTGTCTGGTGAGCACAGGAGAGCCAATTCTTTATGGTTTCCTAGGGGCTCCTCCACTCCCATCCCCAGTCCTATGAACTGTTAAATTCTAGAAGTCTTATAATGTGGTTTGCAGGGGGCCTAGCCAAAATGTCGGCATTTATTCCTGACTACAAATGGATCAAAGGCAATAAAAACAAGGGTAACATGAAGAGACTTTAAATTTTACTGGCTGATACTAAAGCAGTGATGTAGCATCCACTGATTGGCTGGCTGCTTGCTGGGTAGAGTTCAGACAGCTTGCTGGTAACAGGTGTGGCATTGTACTCTTGAGAACCAAACAGGCAGAAGTTTTAAAAAAAATAAAATAATGTGAGGGATGGAGATGATTCAGTGGTTAGAAGCACTGACTGCTCTTCCAGAGGTCCTGAGTTCAATTCCCAGCAACGACATGGTGGCTCCCAACCATATGTAATGGGATCTGATGCCCTCTTCTGGTGTGTCTGAAGACAGTAACAGTGATGCCTTGACACTGAGAGGTGGCCCTACAAGACTCTTGTGGCTGGTGGCTTTACCACTGTCTCACAGGCAATGGGGTGCCTGTAAGAGGTAGGGCAAGAGGGCCCTGGCAAGTTCCTATAGGCAAACCTTTAGGACTGTCTTTGAAAGGAGCATGGCCTTTCTACTAGGTGCACATGGCGCATGTGAGCAAACTCTTAGCAGGAGCCCCACGAATCTCAGCAGAGGGAAGGACCCACCCCTGCTCAGTGTGACCTCAGTTGGCATCTTCCTACATGCTGCGTTTTAATTGTTAAACCTGGCGACACTGAGCCAGACAGGCCGAGTACAGGCCCTACCCCCATCCCTGTTGCTTATGGCACAGTGAAGCTGCTGCCCGAAGCTCTGTGTGCTTTCTACTACTGTTGGCTGGCAGTCCTTGTACTTGGGAGTTCCAGGCCTCAATTTTAGGAAGAAATGAAATGCAACTGCTCATCCAGCCACACTGCCTGCATAAGTGCCCCGTGCTTTGGTGAAATCACAGCATAGTTGCTCTTTATCCTCACACTCTCCTAGCAGAGGAGCATTGCTTACCAGGTTTCCTGTCGTGTTTCCCCAGGTTCGCCATCGATGGTGTGAACTGGTTATTAAGCACAAGTACACAAAGGCATATGATCAGGTGGAGAGGTTCCTACAGGAGGATCAGGTGAGTGTGACCTTCCAAGAGGTAGAAACTGGCCTCCATTACCAGTCCCATGTTCTCCACACCCCTGTCAGAACAAATATCTGAAGGAGTTTCAAAAACTTTGAAGGACTAGTTAGCATCTGAAGATCACTGGCAGCTCTGAGCTGATGCCCTCAGTGTCCTCACAGAACCCCATCCTCTGTCCTGGCTATGGACAGAATGTGGCATTAGGTGAGACTTACCCTAGATCTCTCAGTCCAAGGCCATTGCTTAGCAACACCATGGGTCCATCCAGCTTGTAAGGCTCTAATTGCAAGCACAGCACAGCACATCACATGTGTGAATCACCTGGGAAACCCTTGGGTCACCTATTGGGAATTCACACCATGTCATGCCCATGCCAGGCTCTGCCTAGCCTGTGTATTCCCTCCTTTTAAGAATGTCCTAGGAAGCAGTCTCCTGCTTCAAATCTCCGGCTTTTTGTGTGTGTGTGTGTGTGTGTGTGTGTAACCTCATGTGCCACCTGTCTGGTTTGTGGCACATTTTGGGGTCATCCTTCAGGGTACCTCCTCTGCTGTTTTGTACCTCATGACATGTCTCCACATGTCTCCCCCATCCTCTGTCCCACTCCCAACCCCAGCTGGTGCCTCTGGCCAGCCTGTGTGCATACTGTGGGGCTGATGGGATAGAGCCACTTTGAGTGGGATGGAAAGTGGGAGTGTGGTAGACAAAAGGACTTTTGACAGAGTCAAAGTGAGGGCTGGTTTTTCCCATAAAGCAAAGGATGTGACTTTTTTGCAGCAGAAATGTCACATTTGCACAGTGGAGTGAGAATTGTTTGAGAAAACAGACAGGGACAGCTAAGAGCAGCTCCCTGGCCTAGCCATGTTGGCCACTGTATAGGGACCTCCACGCCTCAGCCCGTGCAGGAAAGCACTTTGGAAGCCAACACTGAGTTTTTATCCTATGCTGCCTTTGGAACACTTGAATTTGAAGCAGAGTGTAACCCTTGAGAAACTCCATAGAACAAGAAAGTGGGCAGGACTTGCAGAATGTAATTGGCTGTTTTTTAATGTTGGCACAGTAAGAATTCAAGCCTTTGTACCATTGTTTTCAAAGCAGAAGAGCCAAGAGTCTGACATTTGGTGGCTGGGTTAGGTCAAAGTGACGGAGTCTGCCCTGCCTGCACTGCTGGCCATGTGGTCTCTGTGGCCTGTTAGGTGATGGACTTGGTAAGCAAGCTCATGCCAGCTACCCTTTAGGATGTACTGGCCTAACAGACTAAGTTTTCCATAGTGACCATTTTGGGAGCTCTCTGCCTCTGCCCAGTGTATTCCTGACAATAGCCACGATGGGACAGCTTGCTACTCGGGCACCAGAGTCAGTTGGCAGAATCAATAAAATTCTGTATTTCTGTTGTTTTTTTGAGACAAGGTGTCATTGTGTGACTCTGTGTGACTTAGAACTTGCTATGTAGACCAGGCCGGCTTTGAATTCACAGAGATTGGCCTATTCTTCCTCCCAGTGCTGGGATTAAAGGCCTGTGCTACCATGTTCAGCTTCCATAGAGTGTTGATAAGGACAGTGGAGACAGATTAGAAGGTGCAAGCTTCATTTGGTCACCTGCACGGCAGCAGGCTCTCTGTCCTTTGTGGTTTTAGACCAGCTTGTGTAAAGCAACACAAACAAGTCTCCATAAACATGTACAACGTCTTACCCCTTTCCCATTCTTCTCTGGCCTCCACGGTCTGCAGGCCATGGGAATATACCTGTATGGGGAGCTGATGGTGAGTGAGGATGCCAGGCTGCAGCAGCTAGCCTACAGGTGCTTCGAGCTGGTGAAGGAACACATGGACAGAGCATCAGCCCAGGTGGTGACTGAAATGCTGTTCTAAAGAGGTAATTCTCTCTTTCCTTTCTCTCCTAACCATCCATGTCAATTGGTAAGCCATGTGATGAGCCACAGCCACCACAGCACCAGAGGGCTGCCAAATGGTCTTGGGGAGGAAGCAGCAAGGTGGGTCCTCAAGAACAGGAAGGCTCAGGATCTCTGGAGCCACCTCACCTGCTGGAAGCATGGGTGTAAAGCAGGTGTCCAGCTGAAGGATCAACAGCCCTCTGGCATTGCTTTAGCCACCCTGGATTTTCTCACAGGTTCACAGGCTCCAGGGTCAAGGTCAACACAGCGGTCCATGGCCTCATTGCTCCAGGCTTCAGCATGCAGGCATGTCTCCTAGAGGCTGTGTAAGCCTGAGACTCCTTGGCCTCTTGTTCTCTGACCTGTAGAGTAGGCAGCAGGTCTTCTCTGCCCCTCCATCCAAGTGACACTTGCATCCTAAGGACAAGTCTGTCTCCATCTCGTGCTGGAACAGGATATACGCTGGCTCCCAGAGTCCTTGGCTGTGATGTTACTTGCCTCCTCTGTAGCCAGCTTGTTGACCAGTAATGCAGTTCAGCCACAAAGCATGGAATTCTGAGACAGGTGTGGGCTAGTGTGTTTCTTTCACAGTCATAAATCATCATCTTTACATCGTCCCAGTTATCGCCATGGTGGTACATATGATGTTTACTTTTGTATACGTTTTAAATTTGACATCCATCACTGTGTTACTCTGTTGTTCTCTGTGATTACTAGTTAATGAATATTTAGAATTATGTTGCTAATCTTAACTCACTGTCAGACATTAAATTTACATTTTCACATTTCACTTTTATAAAACCCACTTCTGTGTAATGTTTATTTATCTGAAGAACTACACTTATGAAGGGAAAACATGTTATTGATGTATGACCATGTTCTTGCTGAAAAGCTGGGGACCACCATAGTCAAGCAGAGGAGATAGTGGGGTAGAGTAAGCAGGTATAGCCTGCTGAGCCCGCACACCACAAGCCTGTGTGAATAGGCAGAGTCAGTCGGGGCGCCTCTTCTGCCTCCTGCAGGCATTTCTCTAGAAACTTGTAAGCTAAGGGACTGTTGGTATGTGGTGTGTGAAGGTCACACAGTAACACCACTGTTCCCTCCTTAGGTCCCTTGGCCTTCACTTTGGAAAGCCATAGTCACATAGTGGTCTTAGTGACCCTTCTAAGAGTATTTTTGCCCCCTGAGTTAGCAAATCCTCACTAGGTCCCCTATGAACTCTGTGCCTCAGCTCATCCAACCCAATGCTTGGTCACCCGACCCAGAGAGATGCTCCCTCCCTACACACCACATCTGCTGTCAGAGATGAGCTTCCTATTCGAGGGGCCAGAGACATTCCAACCCATTCAAAGTCTGCAATTTGAGAACAGGGTGCGTCCCCAGGGTTAAAGGCCACATACTCAGAGCAAGGATGGTCCCTAAGGTATTAGTCTCATAGCTGATAAGTGTGTCCTTTGTCTCCCAGTCCCCTATGCTCCTCTATACAGTGCAGCTAGCGCGCTGAAGGACAGCAGGCTGCACTGCTAGTGTGGTGGGCTCAGAGACGGTATGGAGGACACTCAGCACATGTGGATGGGAGTGGTTGGGCATGGCGCTGCCCTCACCTGCTCTGGCTGCTTGGGTTCCTGGCATGCTGATTTGTGACTTGAGATTAAAATCACATTGCCAGGGATTACCACGCAACCATGACCTTGGCTGCTCCTGCAGAACCGTGGCTACTTTCTCTCTGCAGTTTGGAGAACAGAGGCGCCTTGTGGCTCTTTGGAAACAAAAGAAGCCAACAGCCTTCGAAGATGCTCACCAGCCCTTTAATTATGGCCGGCGATGACCTCTCTAACAAGGTGCAGAGCTTAGCTGATTGGTGAACAGTGATTGGTTTCCGCTTTGTTCACAGTGGCTAAGTTCTGCACCTGAAGAGAAGGTGAGATGGGGACAGTTAACTTGCAGCTGCCAGGCAGAGAGAGGCCACTGCCTGGTGGTCACTCCAGAGGAGGAGAGACCAGCCTGCCTCAAGGCTGTGTTGTCAAGAGTGCAAACAGCGTGCTGACCACCCTTAAGTGTGTCTACAGAAAATACAGATCTTCTGCTAATTAGTCCACTGTAATGTCAAGTGTATTGGGAGTCACAGAAAACTAAAACCAGATGCATCACAAAAGCTAAGCCAACCTTGTCTCAGCTGATGCCACACGTGGTGGTGGTGGTGGGGTTCTGTTATCCCTGCTGGGCGTGGTGAACTCTTTCTTGTATTTGCAGTCCAGGTATCCATGTCTCCACATTCGCTGGCAGGATGATGCCCAGGGCACGCCAGGAGGCACTGCCCAGCTGTGATTGGACCCGCCCTCCGGTGCCTACTGAGCTGATATCAGTTCTCATTTCACACACTGGCTCAGTTCAGCAGGAACAGGAGTCGAGCCCTTGAGCAAAAAGCCTACCCATCTGTAAGTGCCCGAGGCAGGCCTCGCACGGAGAAGAAGATGAAGGGCCTGAGTGTCTGGTACCAGACCCAACAGCAGTGGTATCCCTCTATATGTGTTCCGGAGGTGGGGATCTGTAGAGTGCAGAACTAACCTTGGAAAGTTTGCATTCCCTAGAAGCAGGAAGAGCAGGAACTGAGCATTTGCCACGTGGTTGGGGCAGAGCATGCCTTGTCATCTGCTGCCTTGAGCAGTGAGAATGCCTGTCTGAAGGGCTTTGTCTGTAGAGCCTTTTATTGAACCTCTCTGGGCTTCACAGCCCTGCATGGCCTGTGCCGTGACTCTGCACCCCAGATCCAGGATTGTGAGGTGTGGCTCCAGTCTTGCCCCTGTCCTCCCATGAAAAGTTCCCTCTCAAGTAGAGGTCAGAGGCTGGGAGGAACTCCTGTTGGAATGGCTGTGGTGACTGGGTAATAAATTTTATTGCTGTTTCCTTCACAGGACAGATCACAGTGACTCTTTCATATACCTTCTCCTAGCCCTGGTGGGGCCAGGACTGCACTGACCCTGGACATCAAAGGGAGGATTATGTGGCTGCTGAGGCCATCAGCCCACAGCAGCAGTTGGTCCATCTTGGGCTTCCAGAGACTGGGCTCCCCGGGCATATATAAAAGGCGGAGCCTCATAAACTGTTGCACCTGGCAGCTGCCTTTGTTCCCAGTCCTAGAGAGACTGAGTCTACACACTGGAATTGAGCTGTGACTTTAAGGCAGTCATGATGAAGGACACCCTCCCCCAGGCAGATGGAGAGCCGGTTGCATGCTTCCTGTGATTGCAAAAACTTGCTGCCATACTCTGGGACTGCAGAATCACATGACACCTCCTGTGGCTGGTCCCCAAAGATTCTGCAAAGCCCTTTTGATGTGTTCAGTCAACAGAGCATTCCTGTTTTTGAAAATGCAGGAAAGCCTAAAATGTCTTAATAAAGTACCAGATTTGCTAGTATTCCAGTTTGCTTCTGAATTTGATGCTCCTTAAAAGCAAAGAAGAACATGTGTTAGAACAGGCACTTTCCACACACAATATCCTTTCCTATCCTCCAGGTAATGTTAATTCTAAGAAGGTTGGAAGTAAAGGGAAATTAGTGTGGCTTGGGAGTCTGCTCTCTTCCAAATGTGGAGTTTCAGCCAGCCTGGTACTAGCGGAGTCTCTGGTGTTCCTTTCCTTTGAATATTAATGTACAGAACAAGCTCTAAGAAGCGACCAGTCACTATCTAGAGAAGGGTGCTTGAGACTGTGCCATCAGTGCAGTCACATGAGCCCAGACAAGGCTGAGCCGGGTGAAAAGGAACCAGAAGGAGCATTCCACGGGCTGGCCAGGCTTCTGCATCCAGACCTGCTGGGTGAGGAAGGCTCTAGGACAGACTGAGAGGAGCATCCGCAGAGAACCATTGGTTTTCAGAGCCTGGGCTATAGCAGTGACTGCATTTGGATGGTAGCAGGGGACTTGCAAATGGTTATCTGCTTTGTATACCACAATGGTACAAGTATCAAAATGTGTTAATTCTACTTAATGTTACGCTGATTTCTGTGAAGACTTGAAATAAATGGCTGAGTCTATGGCTCCCTGCTCTCAGAAGCACTCTGGGCTTGCTTAGAGATGGACTAGGAACCACATACCCTGTAAGGCCCCTCTGAGAACCTCAGCAGCCCCTACCTCCTCTGAACTGGATTGAGCAGCCAAGCACTGGTTTAGTCTGGTTTTGTTCTTTGTTCTTAGGAACCACTAAAGCAAAACAGAGCCTAAGGTGGGATCTAGTTCAGGGATCTAGTCCCTTGTCCCTGCGGGACACTGAGCCCTGGGCCTGGCTGTGTTGGCTTGGGTTCTTGCCAGTGGGTTTCAGGTCAGTGGAGATCTCACTGGAACCAGATGCCCGTTTTACAGCTTTGGTGAAGGATCTGTGATAGAGCTGTCCTTTGCCACCTCTGGCTGGAAGCAGAACGAGCCTATCCTCCCCTCTCCTCCAGTCCCCCACCCCCACAAGCTAGGCAGTAGCTCCTGCCTCCCATAGCTGCACCAGAGGCCCATGAGGCTATGGAAGCAGGCTTCCCTCACCTGGCTGAGACCTCTGGAGTCAAGAAAGTGCAGTCTCCATTCTTCCATGAGCCACCTGACTTGTCAAATAGGATGCAAAGCAGGCTCTGAGGGCAGAAGAATGGTTGTCTAGGGAGGCTTGACTCCTCCTCACCCAGGGAGGTCTATAGCATATGGTCCAGGTGATGAGTGAACTGTTGGTGGAGGGAGGACATGGACCATCACCCCAGGCTCCTGCTCCAAACCAGAAGTGGGCAGAGCAAGAGGCTGTATCCCTGGGTCAGTGTTTGCTGTAGACCATTCTGTGTGGTGCTTGGTCTTCAGAGCTTTAGTGTCCAAGCCTTAGGCAGGGGCTTGGAACCCCTCTAAGGAACTTTCCCTCCCACCACTCAGATGTGAGGCTGAGCCTGTGTTGAAAGCCTGGAAGCCTGAACCTGAGTCTGCTCCTCCGTCCTTGGTGGTCAGGCACACTGTTGCCAGCACTATCTCCATGCTGCTTCCTTGGTTACCAGCACTGTCTCCATGACGTTTCCTTGGTTACCAGCACTGTCTCCATACCATTTCCTTGGTTACCAGCACTATCTCCATGCTGTTTCCTTGGTTACCAGCACTATCTCCATTCCATTTCCTTGGTTACCAACACTATCTCCATGCTGTTTCCTTGGTTATCAGCACTATTTATCTCCATGCTGTTTCCTAGTCTCACTTCAACCATTCCTGGAGGAAGCCAAAGTGAAGGGTGAGAGAAACCCAAGGGAGCGAATGGCTCCACCACCAGGCCCAGGCCTCCAGTAGGTAGAGGAGCCTGGACAGGAGGATCCCAGTGAGGTAACTGCCAAGAGGTGAGTGGGATAGCAGAAACACCGGCCTCTTGCACCTGCCACCGAACACTGTCATCGTCATTGCTAAGCAGATGCCCATCATTTGAGAACAACAGGCCAGGGCTGGTCCAGCCTGTCCTCACTGATCCCACCAGAAATGGCCTCCTTCCAACCAAGACAGCCTAGAGTCACTCCCATCTCTTCTCCAGAGGAGACACGCCCCTCCGTGTTACCTGTGATGCTTCCAACGAGGATTAGAGCAGACCTCAACCTGAGGCCAGGGCTACTGGAAGGGGGTGCATCTAGATCATCTGATGTTGACCCCTGGGCCATGGTTCCCTGCACAGGAGGAAACAGCAGTGACCTCACTGTGTGCTATCCTTCTGCATAGATCCTGAACCCACTGTGTTTTGTCTCTCTACATAGATCCTGAACCTGGCCTAGGAAGGCAGCCATTGTCCTTACCACACTCGGATTTGTGGAACAGAGTTGAACCCCAGGAAGGGGCAGAGGTTGGCTGGCTGGGAGCCCACCACCCTGTTTGTGAGCCTTTGGACAGAAGCCAAGGGAGAGGTACTGGGAATTCTGGCTGGACCCAGGCAGGAAGAAGGGAAGGGTAGGGTTGAGAAAGAGCCCCAGAAAGAGCTCTGGGCTCTCTGACTCAGCTGTTCCAATAGAACTGGAGGATTTTAAAGCATTTATTTATTTATTTAACAAATTTCGCATCAAAAGAATGAAATAATCGATACCCTAGCAAGGTATTCTTGCTTGTGGTGAGCAGAAATGTCACAGAATGTCCCCAGGGTAGAAACCAGAAATGGCAGATATCCCAAAGTGTAAGCCATCCCTATCAAACGCAGAGGGTTCTGCAGTGTCCACGACAGGCAAGTGCCAACTTCCTACCAGTTTTTATTCCTGACCATGGCTCAGCAGGACATGGCTACACAAGCCCAGTGAGCGGCCAGCTAGCAGGAGATGCCACACACCTAAGGACCTCTGTTATCCACAGCATCCTTTGTCACAACTCTCCAAAGCAGCTATGGCCCAGGAAGCAACAGAAAGCAGTACTTAGAGGATGGGATCTGAAGGATTCACATGCAGAGCTTGCTTCAGTTCAGCTGGTCCCCACCAGGTTTATACAGAGATGGAGCCAGCCAGTAGAGGAACAGCATGAGCCTGGTACAGGAAAGGAGAACATCCTGCCCCAGCTACACCTCCCAAGTAGTCCTGGGTGCTGGGCCTGTGGCCTTAGCTGGCCTGCTCCTTGAGTGGCTGGGCTGCCATACCCATTCCCACAGTATGTAGACACCTTGCTGGGGCTTAACATTGTTTCCAAAAGCTCAGTGGTTAGCCACTCCCTCCCTAGGAGTGGCCTAGCTCCATCACATCTCTGAGACTCCCAGGGCTGGTGTGGGTGGGGAGTGCCTGGATCTCCCAAGAAAAGTTGCAGAAAGTAGTCTCAGTGAGAGGCGTGAACTCGCCCTAGCCACAGTGAATTCAGGCCCCTTGGCTGGTCTATGGGGTTTATGAGGTGGGAGGGAGGAGCGGCTATCCCGCTATTCAGGGGAAGGTTTATGGTCCCCTTCCCACCCATTGATGCTGTCTGAGAGATTGATGAACTAATAAGGCAGTTCTCTCCAGACCAACGACCAGAGGGTGTGAGACAGGGAGGAGACTGGGGCAGGCTGAGGATCTTTCCCAGGACAGTGGGCTGCTGAAGAGACGTTGCTTGGTGTTGGCATGGATAGCCCCAGTGGGAAGACTGGCCAGAAAGAAGCCCTGCCTTGGTGGTTGATCCCACTGGGAGTGTCAATGTCCTTGTTCTCAGAGAAGCATAGGAGACAAAAGAGTCATAGTCACCAGAATGTAGCCTCAGCAGCTGGCGATGGACCCAGAAACCTGGCTTGACAGGATTTGTGTGCAAGCTTGGCTTGGAGATACAATGCCCTTTCTCTTCAGATGGCTTGTAAAATCAAATCTGGCCAATTCAGTGAAACAGGCTTGGGTTGGCTTATGAGTCCCAGAGGACAGAACAGGAATGAGTATGGGACCTCTCCCATCTGTCCTGGGTCCACCACTGTCTCTTGTCTGACCTTACCTAGGCTACCTAGGCACTGGCAGGGTGGACCAGGAACTTGGACGGGGTAGGCCCTAACCAGCTGTCTGTTCCATGGCATTCCAGGAAAGCTATCCACCAGACTGTGTTCTGTCCTGACTACATAGCTTATGGTGGCTATGTCTATATAAAGAGTGGGTGTGTGCCCCGTGGCTTCTCATTTCTTAAGCCACCTTTGTCATTTTGCCTATAGTTTCTTATACACACACACACACACACAAACACACACACACACACCCTTAGAGCCTGGTACCCTGCTGTAGCACTCAGAGTCCCAAGTTCTAGAAAGTCCTTTTCTACTCCAGTAGGTCCTCCCTTGCTGCCCACTGTCCAGATGGAATAACCTATGGAAGAAGTGTGGCCTTCTAAACCAGGTGGAACTTCAGGCTTTGAAAAGCTACAGGGAGCCAAGCCACCTGAGCCTAACACAGCCTTACCTCATTCCTCACCTTCACACTGCAGTGTTGAAGGTGCTGGAGGCTCTGTGGCCTGTGAAGATGGAGACAGCTGTGAGGTTTATGTTGCATTATAAAGTGCAATAATGATTTAATGGTAAATTGCAGTTGTGATTTTACCTGTTGTACTATGTCCAGGAAGAGACAGGTACAGAGATGGAGGTCTCAGCAAACGTGGAGGTCGGTGGGTGCATCCTAGAGTAGGATGGTGACGGGACAGAGGCTGGGAATGTGGCAGATGGAGCCTCAGGATGCATGTCAGAGCACATGGCTCCAGCCATGGAGAGTACTTAACTAGAAACCTCTATTCAGATGCTGGACCGGAAGACCTGGGTGCTACCATGCTGCTATAGCACAGGGGATGCAGATGTCTCCTCAGTCACAGATGGCACTCCACCTGCTTTGCTTCCTTCCTCCCCTCCCTCCTCCCTCCGTTTTCTTCTCTGTAGATCAGACATGCACGTAAGCAGAAACTGAAACCTCCCTCCCTTCTCACCTGGGCTCTGCCCCAGCCAATCACTGTAATAACACTCATTCCATTGTCACCCACAACAGACATCCTCCCCACGGCCCAGCAAGCACACAGACAAGCACCCAGCCTCACAGCTCCCCTTCCAAAGACTGTGACACTCGTAGATGCGTTCACACTGTCAGACCACACAGCCATGGCGCATGCTCCCTCAGGCTTGCTGAGTGACTGAGAGTCACCTCGGCCTTCAGATCCTCCTACCTCCGTCTCTCTGGAGCTTGGACCGCAAATACGCACCACCGTGCCTGAACTCCTAAAATCCTGGTAACAACCTAACTCACACAGACCAGGGGCTTTTCCCCAAGGTTAGCTGCACCAAATAACCCTGGCTGTTCTGTGTATTGAGTCTCCTAGCATCTGAGAGAACTCCCCAGGTACTCATCATTGGGATCTAAGCCATCTGAAATGGGAAGGGGACACCTAAAGCAGCCGTGTATTACAGGGTGGATGGAACTGTAAGTCAGACTTCAATGGTTTTATTGTGGTAAAATATTCACAGCCTAGGTTTCACTGCTCTGGTGTTTGGAGAGCGCACTTCAGTGCCATGTCTAATCACCGTGTGACCACCACCATCTATGTTCTGAACTTTCTCTTCCCAAATGGAATCTTTTGGATCCATCAGACACTAACCCCATCCCTGCTCTCCCAAGTCCCTGGTGGCATCACTAGACTGTCGTCATGAGTCTCTCTGTTCTAGGGATTGTGTGTGAATTTTCTAATGTCTTTGTGTATCTGCCTGTCTTGTCTAGCTTACCTGTCTTGTCTAGCTTAGCATACCATCTTCCATATTTCTTCACTTTAATTTTTAAATCTATATTTATAATTACCATGCATATGTGCATAATGTTGGGAATAAGCAGGGTGCACATGTGAGATCAGAGGACAGCTAAGAGATCTTGGGTCTCTCCTTCTACCTTTATGTGAGCTCAAGTTGCCAGGCTGCAGTGCCTTTACCTGCTGAGCCACCTCACCAGGGCTGCTCCTTTTTAGAGCCAAGTGATGCTGTTATTTGTATGCAGTGCATTTTATCACAGTCTGAACATGAGTATACAGAGTCCTCTTGAATGCCTACCTTATGTCCTTTGGGGTAAGTACCGACAGGTGGATTCTGGATATAGTTACTACGCTGTTTCTAGGACCTGCTCACTCCAAAGTCTGGCACATGGCCACTTGTAGTCCACAAAGGCCCTGCCTGTCAGTACCCCTCACCTGTCAGAGCTTTCTACAGACTGCCCAGCACAGGATAAAGGTGTATTTGCACTTGCTAGCATTTTTTAACAACATGCTAGCGCCCCTAAAAGCCATTTGTGTTTCCCCATCACATGCAGTGTTTGGTGCTCTCCCAGAGTCTCTTGGGTTGGTGGAAATTTCTTTTTTTTTTTTTTTTTGGTTTTTCGAGACAGGGTTTCTCTGTATAGCCCTGGCTGTCCTGGAACTCACTCTGTAGACCAGGCTGGCCTCGAACTCAGAAATCCGCCTGCCTCTGCCTCCCCAGTGCTGGGATTAAAGGCGTGCGCCACCACCGCCCAGCTGGTGGAAATTTCTTATTGAATTCTCAAGAAGTTTCAAATTTAGAGAAGGGATTTTTGATGAGGTGTGGCACCTGCCTTTCCAGGTTTTCGTCTGTACTCAGGAGGGTTTTTTGTTTTTCCCTGAATGGTCAGTTTTACCAGTCTTCTGGTAAGCTTCTGGGAGCTCCACCTTCACAGGTCAGACACAGCTGAGGGCCTCACAGGGTTGCTTGTAAATCTGTAAATGGCATGGCTGGGCCCCTCGGAGACTCCACTTTCCCTCTCCCTGCCGCTTCTCACCTGACTAGAAAGATCCCTGGAGCTTTTAACCTGGAGCCCCAGAACAGGAGAGGCAGTGTGGGAGGCCAGGCCCTCCTGTTTGCAGGGAACTGTCTCCCATGGGCTAATCTATTTGAACAACTTGGTCCCTAGCTGCTGGAACCTTTGGGATGGAGAGAGACATGGCTTCTGGATCGAGGCCACTGGAGCAGGTCCTGAGGGCTGTTTCTGCCTGTACCAAGCTTCCTGGTGTTCTGTGAGAGGTCTCCACACAGATTCCCACCACAGCAGAAAGCTGTCCCAGCCCGAATTCCTAAGGCACTGTGATGACAAGTCCCTCTGAACTATGAGCCAAGGAAACTTCCTGAAATTGTCTGCTTTGTGTTTTGTCCCAGTGCTATCTGCAGGGTTAGCAGATCCAGAGACACATCACCATCTCCAGGCAGTGCCCACTCTTTTTTGCCTCACAACAAAATATTCCTGCGAGGGAAGGCATCCACTGTGTACTGACCCCCAAGAAGGCTGTCTGCATTCCTTAACATTTATTTGGCCCAAAAATTAGGGTTCCCATGGGGTCCTTAGGACTTCCTGCCTGATGGTGGAAGTGCCTCTGCAGTGTGAGAAATCCTAGCTGTACAGGAGATAGGGATCTATTTCAAGGCAGTGAGTGACAGGTAGAAGCAATCAGATTCCCTGTTGTAAGGAACCAGAGACAGCAACACAGAATGGGACCATAGGGCTAGAACTGTAGAGTACTCTGTCAGTAGTAAGGATGTTCACATGTGGTCTGACGTGGCTGTCTGCAAGGAGAGAACATGAGCCATTGGCAGGACAGGGATGAACCATGGTGCGTAGGGAGAAGGCCTCATGTGTCGCCACTTGGGAAGATGTCAGGGGTCCAGTGTATGGTTAATGCTTGAGACCTGACTGATGGTGGGAACCGTGGGAGGGCACTGGCAACCTTGGCAGGTGTAGTTCCCCTATCTCCAGTGTTTAATCCATTTACATTCTCTCTCTCTCTCTTTATCTCTCTCTCTCTCTCTCTCACACACACACACACACACACACACACACACACACACACACACAAACAACCTGTCTGCTGTGACTAGGGCATGTAGAATGCTTAGGTGCCCTCATATCTTGCTTCTAGAACCTTCTTGATCCTTCTTGGAAGTTCATTCTTCCACATGCATTTTGGTGTCAGGTTGTCTGATCTAATAGCATCTACTGGACCTAATGTGTCTCCAAGGCGGGACATCTTTCATGAAGAGCCACCAGCTGATAGCTGTGGTCCTCTGGCAGGTGTGGCATTAGGATGTATGGATGTGTTGGTTCACAACATTGGGGGCAGGGTGCTTCTAGCACAGCCCCACAGCAGAATATAGCAACCCACAGTGCTGGCTATGCCTCATTTGAGGACTCCTTACCAGTGTCCCCTCTGTTCACCCTTATGTGTTGTTGGCTTGTTTCCTAGGTCTGGAAGAGGTATGGGGCCTCCCTAGCAGCAGATCCATCCTGCTGTGGTGTCAGCTTCAGACCTGCCTTCCTGTCACATGCTTGGATCCACAGACTGGAACACCAACCCTTAGTTGCTTTTCACATACCCAAATCCCTTTCCTGCTGCTTACAAAGGAGAGTCCTGGCGGGCCCTATAAACTTCATGCTGTGTACGAACCACCAGAGGACAGGGAGAGTTTTGGTCATTTCTACAGAGAGATAGAAAGCTTTCAGTATTCCAGCACATATTTCCCACCCACATTTGGGGTATATAGGTATGTGCCCAGGATGAGATGAGCCTGGCTTGTGAGGAGGGGTTCACGTGGCCTGAATTAAGTGTGGTTCTGGTTTCTAGGAGTTGATTCTACCTTAATATTAGATTGGGATTTGTGAAATGGCTTTGTGACTTTCTTTTCACAAAACAAAACTTCATGTCAAAGTCCAGTATCTAGCTAAGAGCAGGACCTCATTCTGGGTAAAAAGGAGTGGAATTCATTCATTCCCATTCATTCATTCTCATCTTTCTCTGGTTGCAGTTGTTCTGGATCCCTTGCCCACTAGAAGGTACGTTGGCAATTATTTCGCATCCCTGTCCCTGTGTCATGGGACTCTGTGTCCTTGTGTCATGGATCTCTATTCCTGCTGCTCCACCTGTTCTTCTCCAGGCCCCTTAAGACCTCAATTCCACTGTCCCTGGACTTCAGGATCGTTGGGTGGATATAGGTTGAGAAGTTAAAACACCATTACAAGGAGCTGGCTGCCTGGAGCACAGACAGAAGGCTCCTCCTCGTCTGTGGGCAGATGTCCTGGTATGCCATGGCAGGTGACTGAGCACCCAGGAAGCTGACTCAAGGTGCTCCACACAGTTCACCAGACAGGGTGGGCTGGGTCCTAGGGGAGCAGAGTACACGATTCCATCTTTCCTAACTGCTGAGGGTCACAAGCATGAACACTAGGGAGAAAGAATGGCTGTGTGTGCTGTTTCTCCCACTCAGAATGGAGAGCAACTCAGCAACTTTGTCTGAGATAAGTGTAGTTGTAATCAAATTTGGCTTACAGGAAATGGGAAACAACTCTGAGTACACATACACAACTATCTGCCCTCTGGACATTCTCCCTTGTTTGGTGACAGGATCCCAGCTTATCCAGAGGTAAGTCATAATTGATCTTTTCCAAGCCAGGCCTAAGGTTTGTGAGACCTGAAGCTTCCATAGGTAGGAGGAAGGTCTGAATGTAAAATGAAGTACAGCTTTTTATTCAGAATGAAAAAGTAGAAAGTCCAGCTCCACTCCACTGTTGGCCCATCAGCAGGTGGGTAGAAGACAAATCCACTGCATATGTGCCAGTCAGTGTTTCCCCTGGCAGAGCCTGGATGTGCAAATGCAAGAGAAAACCCAGGCCTTCCTGACTTTATGCCACAACCCCCCTAGACAGCCTGAGTGCAGTCATCACATGTCCTACTGTGAGAGTTGAGGCTAATTTCCCATGGGGCGAGGGTTCTCATAGCAGATCTGCAGGAGGGTCACAGCCTGGGGTCTTCTCTGCCCACACACTGCTCACTTGTCTATATTCTCACTAGAAAGCCAACAGCTGTGCCTGTCATTCCCATCCACAGCAAGTGCAGGAGGACAGGGACTCACACTCAGTTTCCAAATCCTGTTTACTAGACACAGGTTACCCAGGTAGCAGATGTGTTTTGCCTTTTGGGGGTTTAGGAGAAGAGGAAGCAATGACCCTTCTCTGGCCACTTCTGTTCCTTCCACTACAGTGGGTGCCTGGCAGCATTTCTGCACTGAGGAACAACAGTCACTGGTGAGGCAGGTACTTATCTGTACCTACAGCCTATCCACTACAGGGCTCATGTCTCCTGCTACCGAGCATCCTCCATGCCTTCACTGGAGAGGGAAGGATAAAGGGAGTCAGCACACTGGCCAGTGCTAGCTCTTATGAATGACCGGAACCTAACAGGCAATCTAGGCCCTTCCCAGGGCCACGCAGTACAGTGCATGGGAGGCGGCACACAGCACTCGATCAGGCCAAGGCATGAATATGTTCAACAACTCTCACTTGTTCTTGCCTCAGAAACAGCATCTCATCCACTGAGGGAACTTCACCAGACAGATGCCCCATGCAGGTGCCCATATTCTACCTGCTAGACCTGGGCTTGCAGTTCCTTTAGGAGCTCTCTGGCCAGTTTTCTTGAGGCTTCAACACAAAGATGATGTGATCTGTACAGGGTCTGGTCAAGAAAACCAATAATCTCATGGGTTACAGCATCCGTGTGGGCCATCTGCAGGAAGGGAAGAAAGGGAAGATGAGGATACTGCCCCGAGACCCCTCTGTCCACTACACTCAGCAGAAGGCTTCAGGGAAAGCATGAGTCACTTCTGCCTTGTTTACAAGGTAATTGTCAAATCATGTCTATCCCCAGGGGCCCCTTTCTTATGACCAACCTCCCCCACGAGGCCCCAGATAGTCCTAGGGTCTCAGAGCCACATACAAGCACTGTGGAGGAAGCAAGACCTTCCCAGCACACTGTCATAGCTTCAGGATTATGTGCTGTGAGGAGCAAGACAGCATCTGTTACTTGACTTTCTCTGCAAAGGCCACCTGCTTTCACACAAGCAGCCTTAAGTGACATTCTTGGACTATCCATTTCCAGGGCAGCAGGCAGGGTGGCTAGTAATTTAACTTTCATCAGCCTTGAGACATTCTTGCTTGTTGGCGTCAGTACTTTCTTTCCCAAGAACCTCAGTTGAGATGACGGGGAGACTGAGACTGTCATATATGATCTGTACATGTGCAGGACACTAACTGTGGAGGAAGACACAACTGATTGTGTGTTGTGCACACAGAGCCTGCAGATTTAGCCCCAGCTCAGCTTCCTCTTGTCTCACCAGGCTTCTCTCTAGAGTGACCAGTGACCTTAGGTTTTCCCTGACTGTGTCTTTGAGCTTTCACTGGCCCATAGCCTAGGCAACCCTTCACTCCCGGTCTTTCAACCTCTGACCACCAGTAAAGTGAAACACAGATTGGGAGAGCTGCAATCACAACATTACACACTGTGGTCAAGCTGCTGAAGGTAATGGGGCTTGAGATGGCCTGGCAGCTTCTGCAGGATCTGGGCATCTGACCCAGATGCATGGTGCTAGCAACTTTAGACACATAGCCCCTGTCCTTCCTAAGTACCTTAAAGACTTCATGTATGTCTAGACCCTGTGTACATACACTACTGCCCACTCAAGGGCAGGTAGGCAGTTGCTACACAGCCTAACCTCAAATCTTTCCCAGGCCTGGGCTGTTGCAGTATGTGCAAGAGTCGAATCATAGTAAATGCAGAGCCCTCAGAGCTGATCTCACACTGCCGTCAACCTGATGGGAAGGACGTGGAATGGAGGATGAGGAGGCTCACAAAAGTGCAAGGAGAGCAGGCAGGGTGGAGCAGGCTCCAGACACAAACTGGTGCTCTGCATCCAACCTAGCACCAGAGAGGGAGCAGGCATGTGGGTGGCAGACAGGCAGAGAAGAAAGAGAGCAGATAGCTACTGAGGACAATGGCAACTCAGAAAGCTAAAGACAGAGACACTCATGAGAGGACCAGGAGCCAGGTTCCCCCATCCCGCAGGCTCACTCTGGAGAGTGCAAGGGTGGCAGGAGGTCCTACTGCCCACTCTAGTGCTCACCCAGAACTCCAAAGCTCGCTGCTAACAGAGGCCAGACCACATTCCTGGAAGTGGCTCTATGCTAGCTCTGAGTTTACATTCATGATCTGCCCTACGGCCAAGGTCCTCAGGAGGTGACACCCAAACTGCTCTTTCAGAAGTGCCTTTTTGTAAAAGGCTAAGCTGCATGTAGCTAGATGACTTTTGCCATTGACTGGGCTGGGAGCCAAAAGCCTGCTGCAAGCCTCCTCAAAAGGAAGGCTATGTGTTAATGATAGTTTTCAGTATCTGCAAGGACAGCACGTGGCAGCCTGCTGCAGGCCTGGATGGAGCACTCCTTGGAGGAAGCAGTGTGTGGCTTCTTCTGTACTCTAGGCAGTTGATGGACTGAACCCTATAACTGTGAGCTACAATAAATCTCCTCCCCTGTTGCTTTTCTCAGGGTCTTTTTTCACATCAACACTACAAGAAATCCAAGAACCCACACAAAGTCACTATCCATGTAACACTAGCTGTTCATGCTGGCCTGGCTCCTGCCCAGGAAGAAGCTGACAGGCAGAGCTGTTGCAGCCGGCCTGGCAGAGAACTTGGGTGGCTGGTAAGCCCAAGGCATGTGGACTATACGCTGAGATGTTTCCTGCTAATAATTCTGTTATGTCCACATTGTGAACTGATTCCCCAGTCAATCTCATTAACACACCTGTGACTGTGTACACTATGTATGCAGAACACTTAAGGTGTAGCTGAGGAACTACAGGTGGAATTACTGAGTCAGGACCTACTCATAACTACAATACTTTGTCCAACACCCCCTGCACCCCACATAGCAGATGAGGGTATGACGAGGCAGCCTTTGTCCTGGTGACTGTCCCTCAGTGCTATGTTCTGCTGTGACTGTCCCTCAGTGCTATGTTCTGCTTTGCCATGGTGTTGAAGGCATGTGTTTTAGGATTGGACCATGCTCACTAGATTTCTGAATATATTCTCATGCTGGGCCAGCCCTAATGCAGGACAGGCACAGGAGGTCAGATCTCTGTCACAGAGGGTTCTTGTCAGGGACACATCTGCCTCCTGACCTTCCTTCTAGTGTTCACATTTAGACTGATACCAGGTGGGGCTCTGGGAATAGCCCTTTCTTGAGTGGAGTTGCTGGCTGCACAAATTCTACTTTTTACTTTGTATGTAGAACTTCATCAAGCTACATAGTTTTATAATGTTAATAATTTTTTAAAATTTGAAAATATAACTCCTATGGTTGGCAATGTTATGGTTCACCTTTTTGGTTTCTTTTGAGATAGTATTTCATGGACCTTAGGCTGGCCTCCAACTCACATGTGGCCAAGGATGACCCTGAACTTCTGATTCTCTTGCTGCATCTCATATGCTGGGATTCCAGGCCTGTACCACCTACATTAACAATACTGTCCAACCATTACCTGTACCCATCTCCAGACACTCTGCACAATTAAACCTTGCCAATCCACCCATTCCCAGCCCTGTGAAGCCTCTGTTCTACTTCTGTGAATCAGGCTATTCCAGATGACTTACACAGGTGGATGCCTGCAAGTTTCCTTGCAAGTAGTTGATTTCACATAGCTCAAAGCTTTCAAGGTTCACCCATGTTGTAACAGGTGGCAAAAGTGCCTTCCTGTCCAAGAACAAAGGGTAATGCATAGTTGTGTGCACAGGCACCTGTGCTTATCCAGGCATGCACTCTTTCTTGCTGCTGTCAACAGCACAGATCCTAAGACACATGCCTGTTTTAGCCTCTGCCATCAGTTCTCGGGGTAACCTGGGGACAGGATCACTATGTCCCACAGTAGAGCGAGACTACTTCCTTCAGAGTGGCTGCATCACTGTAGCATTCCCTATGGAGAGGCCTCACATTGCCACAATGATTCTCAATGTTGCTTTACTAGTCTGCAATAGCCACCATCTAGGTGTGTGATCTGGAAACTACAGTGCCATGAGTCTCTTCTCAGGTGCTTCTGAGCATTCACTCGGCTTCCTGGAGGAGTGTCTGTCCTATCCCGTCACCCATCGTGCACTAGATGGTTCAGCATCATTGTCGATCCTAAGAATTCTGTATGTATCCTCAACACATAACTCTTCCCTGAGGTGTCCTGACCCCAGCTTCCTCCCATTCTTGAATCACCCTGTACTTTGATATCCTTTGATGCACAAGTTTTAAACTTTTGTATAGTCCAATTTATCTGTCTTTTCCTCTTGTTGATTTTGGTGTCATACTCAAACCATCACTGCAAGGTCTGTGTCATGGATGTGACTCACTTCTGACCCCTTTACAAAGCCATCATGCCCTGTGCGCCTCTACAAGAATTTCTAACTAAGGTTATGGTTTTGACAACCGTCTTTCCAAAAGACTCATAAGCTAGGCTTGACACCTGGCTGGTAGTACTATCTGGAGGCTCTGGAAAGAGTAGGAAGCAGGACTGTCTGAGGGAAGTTGGTCACGGGGAAAGTCCTTAGGGATGTTTGGATCCTGTGTTTTCTGCGCACCCTAGGTAGACAGTCACTGCCACACATTCTTGCCACAGAGATCTGCCTGACCATGGGTAGGCCCAGCACAACTAAGCTAAGTGGAAGTAAAACACGTGTAACTCTCCTGGACTCCTCCCTTGTAGCTGTTTTTCTCAGATTTTGTCACTGCAATAAGAAAACTGATATACTAAACAATGCTTTCTCTGAAGTAAGCTCTGACCTGTTACAGTAGCATGTTGTCCCTGAAGCTGGACTTCTCTCCCTAGGACATGGCAGAGAGTGACCATAACATGGGATGCAGGACACCCAGCTCTCAGTGTGGGTGGTGCCTGCAGTGCCTGCAAGTGTGCCTACAAGGTGACTTCCTTTCTGCAAGCATGCCTTCCCCTCCACGTACCTCTGTACAGCACAGGTGGGCTCTGGGTCTGTGGATCTCCATACCCTGGGGCAGCATCCTGGGCCTGTGATCTCAAAAGCCGGACCCTTAAGGATATAATCTACCTCCATGAAGAGTGTAAACTGAAGTACAGGTTGGAAAAAGAGAGCAACTTACATGGGTGACAGCTTCCCAGACAATTGCATGGCCTTCTGGGGTCCAGAGCAAGAGGCTAAGAATAAGGCGTCTGACCAGCTGTCCACATACAGGTGGTCTGGGCTCTCCACTGGGACTCTCAGCTGCTTCCTGCAGATCAGTAGCTGAGAGGGGGCCGCTTCTGAGTAGCATCAGGAGACGGCTAACTAATACCTTCAGCTCCACCTGGGTAATACAAATTCAGAGGGTTGAGACATTAGAGAGACTCAGGACATAAGAGACTCTAGGACTGACTTGATGCTTTCAAGCTCCAGAGAGAGAAACAGCCAGGTACCCAACACACTAGTTCACACTAGTTCACTGCTCCACATAAACCCAAATGGACGTAATGGAAATTTCCTGCCTTTCTTTCATCTTGCCCACCAAGTAGTTGGGGCCAGGGCATCATGCCAGGACCTGACCTTTTTTTGTATGGAAGGAAATGAAGGCAAGTCCTTAGCAAGAAGGTAGTCAGAATTTTCTTACTGTGAGAAAAATACAAAAGGCCCCTTGAAGACCCCTGACCATAAGCCATAATCAATTAGAGTCCCAGGACCCACTGGGCAGTGCTGATATGAATACAAGGCTGCCCCTGCCTGGGCTATGTGAGGGAAGCACAGGCCAAGCACACACAAGCTCGTTTGTTTTATTGTAAACACTGGGACAGTTGTTCCTACAAGTCACAGCTTAAGCAGAGGGCACAAGGCTATGGAATCCACATAATAACAGTAGTTGTTCTAAATCCGTGGGTTGTTTTTGCATAAAAAATATTTATTTCATGCTGAGACTCCTGCTTATTTCAAGAGTGGCCCATTGCTGAGTTTCACAGAACAAGGCAGAATCCCTGAGCTTCTGAGGCAGATACAGCCATGTTCTGTCCTGTTCAGAGAATTCCCACAACTGACTTTGTGGGTCTCTGAAAGCTGCTTCTCACCAGCAAGTTCAGGTTCATTCAGTGCCACCTGTCTCAGACAGAAGCACACAGGACTGTTGTGTGAGCTCTCTGAACCACAAGGGTGACCATGGTACCACAGGACTCTCCCACTGAGAGGATCAGTGTTCCTAGGGTGGCTACCCCCTCAGTTGATGGCATCTGGAGAAGTCTTACCTTTCCCCTCTTTCTGACCTGCATACCCCAAACTCAATCTTGTGTTTGTCCACGCTGACTTCCCCCTCATGTGCCTTCTGTGTCTAGAAGCTTCTATAGGGGAGATGTGTGTCTCTGAAGTGAAAGATAAGCCTTTTTTTCTTCATAAATTATTTTCATTCTATATTATAAAGATTTACTTTTGCTTCCTATAGGAAACATGAGGAATAAAGAATAAACAAAACAAAACAAACAAAACAAAAAGAATGGGAAAACATCTACCACTCAGCATCATCTGACAGACCCAAGCAACCTATGCTCCACGCATTGGGAATGGCTGTTACTGCTCCTCTCTCACTCTTCCACAGTGCGCCATGCACAGCCTACATGCCTAGCACACAATGGGACTCTTTCTGGTAGTTTGCTAGTACATGGCTGGGGTACACACAGAGCTCAGGCTATGTCAGGTTCTGCAGCTATGGATTCTGCTTTGATGTCCATCTATCTGCAAGCAACTTTGTGTGAACCTCTGCCTCTCCAGGAAGATTCTTACAAGTGATAGGACAGTGTCTGAAGGGTTTGAGTCCCTGATTAAGCCCAAAAGTACATAAAATACAGTCTTTAGAAAAAGTCATGATCCAATTCAGTTAGCCAAAGCAGATGAACACAGTTGCAGGTGTTACCCAAGTAGGACAAATATGCTTTTGTAGCACAAGTATAACCAGCAGAGGAACTAGGTCACAGGCTGTAAGCTCAGCCCAGGTGGATGTGCACACATCACCAAAACATCTGACAAGTGCTCTGAGCCTGGGTGTCTAGCTGGGGATTGGGACGGATGCGTGTAAAGGTAAACCAAATCAAGTTTCCCTTTCTGTTCTCCACTCCCTGAGGCCCAACCCCGAGAGCACAGTAAGACCTACACTTACCATGCTCTGCTCTCTCTGCTGACTCCTATCCTGTGGCCTGTAATAGAAGACCAAGAGCCACAGCAGGCCAGCAGGAGGCTCAGCTTCCTCCCTCAGCAGTAACTCCTCCACAGCCAGGTCAACCCATCCTCCAAAATGAACAAGCAAAAACCAGCTCTCAAAGGGATTCCGCTGAGACCTGGAACAGAACAAGGCACGCACACTGGACCCTTCTCCCTTTTGTTCAAAACAACTTTAATGTTTACAAACTGGTAGTTTAAATTGTTTTTTCCCACCGAACAAAAGACCTTCAGATCAACTATGGGGATCCCCAAGTTCTAAGCACCCCTAGAACACTTGATTTACATGTTTTAATCAAGTTTGAAGGACAATGAAGGAAAAGGGAAGGCAAGTGCAACCTCAGCCTTAATCCCTGTCAAAGGGAGGGCAACCCACCACTGAACAGAGCTGAAGGGTCACAGAGCTCATCAGCAAGTATACTGAGCAGCCAGCCCCAGGTCACAGCACAAATCTATCTGGCCTTCACCTCTCCCCTTCCAGAAAAAACGTCTTAATCTGCTTCAAACCCTTTTCTGCAGGTAGACTGCAAGGCCCACAGACAACACAGGCATTGTCATTCATCCACCCAACCTGAACATCAGCTTTTTGTCTGAGCTGTTTAAAGAATTCAACTGGGAGGAATGTTTGATGGCCAAAGCACTCAATCACACATGTAGGCACAACAGCCCCTACCGTGCTATGGGCAGTATTAGTAGACCAGAGAATCTCAAAGGAAAGATGGACAAGAGGGTCTTGGGCCAACAAAGAATGAGCTGCCCTTTATCTTCTCAACATGGGCAAGCTGGGAGGCTAGAGATAGGATGAAGATGGAGGCACACCTGCACAGGAATGCTTTTGGAGAGCCATACCTAGTGGCCTACGCCATGCTGTAGAGTCATTTACTCTAGGACAGGCCAGATAGCTTTGGAGACACCGTTATTTACTTATTTTTAATTTATCTGTGTGCCTCTTTGTATGTTCTTGGGCATGTAAGTGGCCACAAAGGCCAGAAAAGGGTATCAGAACCTCTGGAACTGCAGTTACAGGGGCTTGTGCGCCACCTAATGTAGGTGCAAGGAACCGACCATGAGTCCCCTCTGAGAACATTAAAGTGCTCTGAATCACTGAGTCATCTCTTTAGCCTCTGGAGCGAAATCGAAAGGGAAAACAATGAAAAGGGAGTGGGATACAAACATTTAACATCCCTCCCACTGACCAGGAGCAGCTCAGTCTCTTCCTAGAGAACCAGGGCATCATGTGGACACTCTTCACTCTGGAGGTCTCTCTCCTTTGCATGTGTCAAACTCTTAAGTGCAGCCCTTATCAGAACCGACTCTATGCAGACACGCTTGCAATGCTGGCTCCTCACTCAACCCAAAGCAATGCTGCAGCCCTGGACCTCCTCCATTTCTCACCTAGCCTCACCTAGCCCCGTGAGGAGGCTATGTACCTGTTGGTGTGGGAGGGTCCAGCAATGCCTTCAGCTACCAACCTGCTCAAAGGAAGGTCGGGAGGCCACCTATGAAAGGGTCAGGGGTGGTCAGGCTTTGCTTACCCATGAGTACAGTCTTCAACTGCTTCTCTGAGGAGTTGGGAAATGTGCAGCAGAGGCTGGAGCCCATGTCCCTGTGGGATAGCTGTGGGTGGAGAGAAGTCAGAAAGGGAACTGAAGGAAAGCCAAACTCATGGGGAGACTCCTAAAGCTTAGACTGAAAGCATTGTGCTGAAAGAAATGCCCCCGCCCACGCCCACGCCCCCACCATTCACAGTTCTCTCAGTCATGATCTGTCTCTGAGTCAAACTTCAAAGTTTCTTTTGTTGTCTTGTTTATTTCAGACATTGTCTTACTATTATAGCCCAAGCTGCCCTTAACTCACTATGTAGCCTAGACTGGCCTTGAACTTTCTATTTGTCTGTCTTCCAGGAACCAGGACTGCCACCTTGCACCACAGCCTTGCACCACCCTGCACCACAGCCTTGCACCACCATGCCTGGTTCTAATATCTTTAACAGGGTTGTATGCAGGTCAATGAAAGACTCCTTCCACTGTTACCCCCAGGACTTGGACTACCTTGCTACAAGATGTCCTGTGTTTTTCTTTTTACCACATTTTGGCTCCATCTCAAGTTTGTGACATCAAAATACAGAGGGATCACACTCAACTACTTTTCTGCGGTGTGATCAGGCTGGTGTTTCAGGTTTATAGTACAGGCTAGGGGGAAAGCACATAGAACCATGCAAGCAAAAGTTGTTGATAAGGCGTGTCTGATTTTACACCTGCCTTTAGACATCTGACCTGCATGTATCTGTAGTTATAACCAACCACATGACAACACCTGAGGTGGAGAGGCCACCACTGTTCCTCCACAATGTAGACCTGGGGCACACAGCAGCCCCTCCCTCAGCCTGTGACATAATTTCTGAAGGCAAATAGCATTTCCTCCCAATTTTTGTTTCCTGAAAGCCCCTGAAGGTCACTGCTTAGCAGTAATTTTTTAATGCCTCCAAGACCTCACCATGGACATGAAGTACAGTTCTGATGAGCACTAAAATACCCAACTTTCCCCTAAAGCAGCAGGTATGCAAACTGTTCTCCAGATTGACACAGTGCTTCTTTGTTTTTGCTTAAAGTCGAGTGTTGACTTTGGGGGATGGGAAGGCAGGCAGCCTAAATTCACGATGTTGGCCATGACTGACCTGGGTTTCCAGAATCTAATCTCCACTGTGTTTTGAGGTCCCCAGACTGCTTCCCAACAAGCCTGGCCTCAGACTTATATAATGGGCCCAAAACAGTTGTAGTCTTTACTTTCCTGTTATACCAATAAAGTTTTCCTACTGTGTTCCCACTGAAAGAAAAGAAGAAATAAAAAGAGGACATGACTACTCCTATGCACAGTAGAGGAGAAGGGCTAAAAACCACCGTGCAGACATACCACGGAGGCCACTGTGCTCACTGGACCCCAGCTCTCTCTGAGAGGGCTTTGTTGTGTAAGCCACATGGGCAAAAACCTACATCTTATAGACAAAGGAAAAGGTATTTAGACTTTGTAAAACACTTTGGAATTCAGGATAGATTACTTACCTCAAACAGATCTTTCTCAAGTATAGGGAAAGAAGTCACAGTAGCCACAACACAGAAACATGAGCCCTCCTCCATCCCCCTCTTTGTCACAGGCCTTGTCTACAGGCCACCTCTTCAGAGGGAGAAGGCTCCTTTATGCTGCATATCTGAGTCATTCCCTCCACATAAGCTCACAGACACAGTCAGAGATCAACACCAGTGATTACAGACATGGCCTTGGGAAGCAGACTGGCAGATGAAGCAAAAAAGGCTGGGCTCTAACAATAGAAGTTTACCAAATCTTTCAAAATCTTTTCCTTTGAGGGGAAAAAAAAATCTTCCTCAAATTACAAGGCCTCATCCTTCACTTAATTCTGTCTTCTGTCCAAGGCTGCATGGAGCAAAGTGCACCATTGTGTTCTGGCTTAGCCTGTCCCCGGCAGCCCCTGCAGAGCCGTTATCATAGGCAGCCTTCGTTTTCCTCATACATAGGAAGCAAAGCATGCTCACATGGAAACCTACACACAGACTGGATCACCAGAGTTCCATTCTCATCACCACAGGGTGATAATTACCTGCCAATACTGGGTATTCTGGAACTCACTAACTTTAGTTGATCTGGTTGGTATGAAACATGATTTCACACATGCTTGCTTCCAAGCTCTCTCCCAAGAGCTTGAGTGGACAAGTGCATGTCTGTCTAGGAGGAAGAGAAGGTCCCGGAGGCCAGGGCATGGGTTACCATGCTCCTCCCTACAAGTCATGGTGATGAAGGCAGAGATACCTCAGCTCACCTTCAGGGTGCTGGCACAGAGCTGCAGCGAGACACGGAGCACCATAAGGAAAGTAGGTCCTGAGGGCAAACTTCAGCTGCAAGAGTTAACGAGGAAATGGCATGAATGCTGGGGCTGAGAGAAGTGAGGATGCTATAAACCTCTGCCTGCCTTGGCCCCATGACCCACACTGTATGAATACATCCTCAAACATGTTTATAAGCATGCTTCCAGTTATCTCATAAATAGCAAAAACAAAAACAAAACAAACAAACAAAAAAACTCAAAAACATCTTTAAGAGCCATTTTCTGAACTGAGGGAAAGGACATGATCTTCCTGCCATTTTTACTGAGGTTTCTCCTCACAGAAGCCCAGCCACAAACATTATCTTCTACTTCAGAGAGGGCTTAGACACTTGGCCTCAGGACCTCAGTGTGTTGTTCATGACAATGAAGGTCTCTAGCAAGCAGCTCTTACTGTGAGAACATGAGGCTGGACTGACTGACCAGCATTCTCCCATGGCACACAGGTTTTGTTTTTTGTTTTTTTTGTGAATCCACCTGACCAGTACTCCATCATGACCAAGAACACTGCTATCACCCCAGGGAACTTCTCTGTCACTCAAAGTCAACCCCTGAACTCTAGCCTGGCAATAATATTTTTATTTCAACAAGAGAGATCAATAATTATATCACTTATTCCCAAAGTTCTTAGAGATACACTGGATGTGCACACTTCTGTCCCTGGTCTTTGTGGTCTCAGGACTCCTGCTCAGAAGGCAGGACACACTAGGGTTTGCTTATATACCCCTATATATGAGTGCTGCCTGTTGTACGTTATTAGAATTAAAGCTGCTACTGCCATTCATGTCTGCCTTTGTAGACAAGGCTTTCTATTTTCTAGAGTAAGTTAAATGGAAAAGGTGACTGAGATAACTTTTCAAGACCACCAGAGTTCCATTCTCATCACCACAGGGTGAGAATTACCTGCCAATACTGGGTATTCTGGAACTCACTGACTTTAGTTGATCTGGTTGGTATGAAACATGATTTCACACATGCTTGCTTCCAAGCTCTCTCTGTGTAGCAGGTGATGCTGAGCTCTGTTCATGTGCTCAGCGCTAGTTAGAATAGCCTTCCAAAGTGTGTGTCCATTAAGCACTGGCTGATTCAGGACTGTGGCTGAGACACAGTCTTGTAGCTTCATATGAATACTGCTTTTCCTCCAAGCCACTGGACAACCTGTTCATCTTCAAAGGCATTTATCACCAAACAGACACCACATTTTAAGGAAGTTCAATTTATCCATTTTTCTTAACATGGCCAAAGTTTTTTGTTGTTTGCTTTTTGCATTGTTTCTAGAAAAGCTTTGATTATCCAATGCTTAAAAAAAAAAAAAAAAGGCCAAGTGTTGGTGGCATACACCATCCATCCCAGTACTCAGGTGGCTGAGGCACGTGGATCTCTGTGAGTTTGAGGTCTGCCTGCTCTACAGAGTGACTTCCAGAATAGCCAAGGTTACATAGATAAATCCTGTCTCAAAACCAAAAAGAAAAAGAAAAAGAAAAAGAAAAAGAAAAAGAAAAAGAAAAAGAAAAAGGATGTAAGGATACATCTTCTCCTAAGGGCTTTATAGCTTTAACCTCTCTATTGAAGCCTACAGTCCATCTCAAAACACTTGTGTGCTTTCTGAAGCAGTCCATAACCACCCCTCGCCCCACCTATCCCAGTAAGTTGTTTATACACACTCCCTCACTACGCTGCTCAAAGTTCCTGTACATGGGTCTGTATCTGGACTCTGTTCCATGTGTCCTGCCAATCTCTCACTGACTTAATTACTCTTAATATGAGTCCTCTGATTGCTTTCTGACTTTTGTAGGTCCTTTTTATGTCCAGCTAAGTTAGAGAGTCAGCCTATGCATTTGCATTTGAGAAAGCCTGCTTCAGGGCCAGGGTCTTTCATAAAACGGGGCCTTGATTCCAAGCCCTACAGAGGGATCACTACTTGCCTGTCAGGAACCAGGGAGCAGGAAGGCAGGCCAGGGGAACAGAGGTGAAGGCTCTTGCACATGCCTTCTTAGTGTTGTATCTGGAGCTGCTTGGGCTGCTCTCAGCTAACTAGCTTCCAGGTATTTTATGTGGGTCTAGACTTGTCCATTTCTTCCATCATTTTTGCTTCATGCATTCTGAATCCATGCCTGTTGTGACTGGCATGTCTCCTGATGAACTAAAGTTCTGTCACTGTGAATGCCACTGTGTAAACCTGCCCCCGAGTCGCTGCCTTCTCTGTCCCTAAGGAGTAGCTGCATGTCCTTTCTGTGTGGTAGCTCTTCCTCCTTTCCCCTCCAGCCCTGTCTTTGGAATGGGGTGTCTGGAAGCAACACACTTGGTCTTGTTTCAGATCCAGTCAGACAGACATGCCGCCATCATTTAATTTTCATGACGAATATCCCTCTAATATGTTGGGACTGATCTATCTTTTAACATGGTTTTCGGTTGTCCCATCTGCTTCTTTCCTTCACTGGACTCTGTTATCTACCTCAGAAGTCCTTGGGACCACCTTGAGTTGTGGTCCCTTGCCCTACTGTCCCCAAGGCCTTAGTGAGAAGTGGGCAGAGCTCCTATGCTGAGGCCCCTCCTGTTCTTGTCAGCTTTGTCAGACTCTTTTAAAAATATTCTGTCCCATGTGAAAACTCCATCTACAGGGCACTCAGCACAACCCGCTGTGGGTCTGTTCCGCTGCTGGAGCCCATCCTGGCCTATGGCGGCCTGTACTCTGGCTAGAACTGCCCAAGCTGAGAACACCAGCTCAAGCCCTCAGCAGCAGGCCACACTGGCAGTGCTATCCATGCTGCCCACATGCAGGTGTGGTGAGAAGACAGAAGTACTCCCGGTAAGACATGAACAATCAACATGGCAGGACTGCTGAAACTGAATTCTGCACCTCATAAACAGATACAAGGTGACTCTTGTGACCCCACAAATATTCATTATAACATGTTTATAACAGACAGCAAATATACAAATGCTCAAATGTCAGGAACCAGAAAATGGTTATATTGTGCTCCAGACTGCCACAAAGCCACCTCTCACCACAGCCTAACTGAGCAGGGAAGCTAGGCTCAGGGATCCTATGTGCTGCCCTCCTCTGTGTTTCATAAAGGGTGGACACAACCCCAACCAAAACCATTTTGCTGTCTCGTGTGGCTATCAATGTATTTTGGAGAAACAGAAGGAGTCAGGAATGCAACCTCAGGCAGGATTTACTGAGGCAGGCAGGAGAGGGGCACACCAGTGCTCAAGTATGGTCTGAAGGTGGCTTCACTGCCATGTATGTTGTTATCAATAAGTGAAGCAAAGGAGAGAGGTTCAGCACGGACTAAGCAGGACAGCATCATGACTGGCTATAAAGTGTGCACCTGAGTCAGGGTGAGTGAGCTACACACAGTTCAATAGGTAGGTTGTCAGGGGCAGCATCAGGAAGACAAAATAAATCATTACATGTGGATGTAAAGGCTTTGCAAAGTCAGAAGACAGCTGCTCCCCTGTGTGGAGCTAAGGGCAGGTGATACTCCTGAATCCCTATCTTGCCTCAAGCCAGGGCCCAGTGTGTGTCACTCTCACCCCTAGACACATGTGGTCAGCAAGCACCATCCTAAACTAAAGGCACCGTTACTTCAATATGGTCTGCAGAGACTTAGGGCAAACCCGGAACAACACTCAAGTCAAGCTTCCTCCTGTCTTCTGTCCCAACTTGGGCATCCTGGGAATCCAAGGGTGATGTTTGTTGGAGGCCATTTCCTCCCTGGGGAACCAAGAGTGTGAGAGAGGACAGTATACACTTACAGCTATGCTCACAACAGTGAGTACCAGCCAGTGCATTGGCCGAGGTCTCCTCCCAGATGCCAGGCTGGGTATGCTCCATCTATTTAACTTCTCCGGGGAAAGAGGGATGGTAAAAATAAAATATGCAGGTTTATAGTTGCCCTAGAAAGCAGAAACATCTGCTAAAACCTGAAAGACCTCTACAGCCTTGGGCTGAGTAGGATTTTAGTGGGTTGAGCACCCTAGCTCTGCCCTTAGTCAAATGGCAAACAGCATCACAGGGGACTGGGCCACAATCCACAGGAAAGGTGTCTAGAACAGTGCTACTCTGAGGAGCTAAGCATCACATAAGCATTATCCCCGTGGCTACTGGTAATAGCAGCCAAAGCTGTACTGTGTATTTTGCCCTTACAGTTGCTGCCCAACCTCTGCTGATGGGAACCTAGAGTCCTCTGGTCTACTGGTGGCATCTAACCTCCGCTCATTCTTCAAATGCCTTCCTTTTCCAATCCCCCTCTCTCCTGAAGCTCTGCTGGGAATAAAGACAGTGATCACTGACAACGCCCAGTTTGCAGTTCCTGTAGTACATCCTGGGTAGACTCCGTGTCTCTTACTGGCCACAAGGCCAACTGCAAACAGAAGGACAAACACAGAGGGCCAGGGAATTCTCCCCCTAGGGAGCTGGCCAAAGTGAAGCCACACTCAGGCACAGCAGTGGGCAGATGGTTCTAGGGACAGGGCATAGGGAAGAAAGACAAAATCTTAAGTTATTTTTAGTGAAAATGTTTCATCTCCACAGGAGTGGTCCTTTGGAAGCTTTCTTTGTGAACAAGACTCCACTAATGTTTCTGAAAACAAGGCTGGGAGCATAGCCAGTGTCAGAGCATGCGCCTAACACGTGTGGGGCTGTGGGTGGTCTCCAACACCAGAAAAATAAAGATCCTTTCAGCTCGTTACCAAATGCCTGTAGCAGCAGTAGCCTGCTTCACTCTGAAGTGACTAAGCCCCACCCCCACCCCCGTGAGGTACCTGCTTGTTTTCCTTTTTCAGAGCTTCTACCAAGCATGAGGTGAAAACCTGAAGAGCAGCTAGTACTTCTGGAGCTCCATCAGTTTCCAGTAGCACAAACCTGAACAAAGCAAAGGGAGATGACAGCACCCTGCTACTCCACACACATTGCAAGCCCATGCCACGGCTCGGGCGAGTCTTAGTTCATCAGACTGTAGCTCCTGAGTGAAGGCAGGAAGGAGCAGCCGGCCTTCCAGCCTCTCTCCCATGGCCTTCCCATGGGCGCTTCGGTGTGCACAGACCAGACAGTGCCAGCACAGACCAGACAGTGCCAGCAGCAGGTGTTCTGCTTTCACCGGCGGCGAGGACAGAGCTGCCTGGAGGGACACGCTCAGTCGGAATCACCTGAGTCGGGCTGTGGAATTAGATGTCCTTGGTTTAGTTTCCATGCTTTTTTATACAACTAACGTTTCTTTTTGTTTAAGGAAAGAAACCTCAAATTTGATTATTCTGAAACAAAAACAGTAAAATGTTTTCGTATATCTGTAGCCATTTAAGTTAAGAGTTGGTATGTTTAGCTGGGCGTGGTGGCGCACGCCTTTGATCCCAGCACTCGGGAGGCAGAGGCAGGTGGATTTCTGAGTTCGAGGCCAGCCTGGTCTACAGAGTGAGTTCCAGGACAGCCAGGACTATACAGAGAAACCCTGTCTTGGAAAACCAAAAAAAAAAAAAAAAAAAGAGTTGGTATTTTTAAAGAGCAACATATATTGGTTGTAAAAATTCCTTTCCTATGTCAAGGCATGATGGCACATGCCTTTAATCCCAGCATTCAGGAGGCAGAGGCAGGTGGGTCTCTTGAGTTTAAGGCCAGCCTGGTCTACACACTGAGCTCCAGGATAGCTGGGGCTACATAGAGAAACCCTATCTTGAAAGCAAGCAAGCAAACAAACAAACAAACACACTTCTTTCCTAGGTCTGGAGAAATGGCTCAGTGGTTAAGAGCATTTGCTGGGTTTCCAGAACACTTGAGTTCCATTGCCAGCATCCATATCAGGCAGCTCACAACCTTCCGTAACTAGCTCCTGGGCCCAACACCTCTGACCTTAGTCTATCTTAAGGAATCCATAGGTGCCAACTCTCATGACTTCAGAGCAGAGCCAACTGGTGTGTTATACACTCCTTGTTACTGGTCCTCTAAACGAAGCACAAGTTCCTAGGACCTAGTTTTTAAAATAAAATGCTGCTGAAATGTGGGGTTTACTCTGTCTTTCAGGGAGTTCTTTCTGTTCAGAATAGTTTTGTGTCTTTTGGCTTTCTTTAGGTCTGTGACAAAGCCCAGCCAGCCCTCATGTGGTGAAGGGCTGTACTGCGTCTTTACTTGGAGCTGGGACAAACACCAAAAGGATACTTCAGTACCCAACTAAAAAACACTTTTCTATCATCATTTGAGTATAAACAGGTTAAGGATGCCACCACACTCCAGAGGCTGCCTTTTCAATGCACAGCAACTTCTGAGTTTTCACCCCTAACCACCAAGAGTGCAAAACTACGCTCCCACACCAGCCAGAGATCAACTGCTCCCAAAGACAATATATTTACCTGAACATTTCATCAACAATTCTGAAGATGGCAGGTTGGCAGGCTGCTTGAGGCTATAAAAGGAATAAGACCATGAAACAGAGAAATACAAGAGGAATCTATCAATAACAACTTTGGATTATTAGGCAAACAAGAAGTCTGGGGCTGCTCCAGAAAAGTAGCACATTCCTTTAGGTTAAGAAAAAAGAAAAAAAGCACTAGGTACCCAGAAAAACCCATAAAATGCCAGCAGTGGTTCTTTTTGAGCATGGGCTGTGGGCAAACTTTATTTACTTATTTTATACTCCTGTTATATACCACATTTTTTGTGTGTGTGGTTTTTCGAGACAGGGTTTCTCTGTATAGCCCTGGCTGTCCTGGAACTAGCTTTGTAGACCAGGCTGGCCTCGAACTCAGAAATCCGCCTGCCTCTGCCTCCCAAGTGCTGGGATTAAAGGCGTGCACTACCACGCCCGGCTTTTTTTTTTTTTTTTTTTTTTGGTTTTTTGAGACAGGGTTTCTCTGTCTAGCCCTGGATGTCCTGGAACTCACTTTGTAGACCAGGCTGGCCTCGAACTCAGAAATCCTCCTGCCTCTGCCTCCCCAGTGCTGGGATTAAAGGCGTGCGCCACCACGCCCGGCTCACATTTTCTATAGTAAGCCTGTATGTAAGAATAAGTTTCAAGAGCAGTTAAGAAGCACTCTATGGGGCTGGAGAGATGGCTCAGCGGTTAAGAGCACTGACTGCTCTTCTGAAGGTCCTGAGTTCAAATCCCAGCAACCACATGGTGGCTCACAACCATCTGTAATGAGATCTGACTCCCTCTTCTGGAGTGTCAGAAGACAACTACAGTGTGCTTACATATAATAAATAAATCTTTAAAAAAAGAAAAAGAAGCACTCTCTGACAACAGGCCTCAGGCCCTACTCAGTAGCATTCTCTACCTGCTGACCCCTCACCTCCATCTCCCCACCATCCTCATCCCATAGTTGGTAATGAGCACCTAAGAATCAGGTGGCCACCACTATCGGACATTAAGGGTACAGTTAGCAGTTAATGGAAAGTATAGCCACATGACACCCGGCGATAGCTCCCCGATCTTTTCTAGAATACCCTGTTGGTAGGATTTAATGGTTTCAGTCCATAGAAGCTGGCTTCCTGAGGCCTAGGGAGAGCCAGCTTACTTATATTTTTAGTCAGAGCTTAAAACTTGAGTTTATGATAGATTTTTTTTTAAAAAATCTATTTGGTGCCAGGTGTGGTGGCGCACGCCTTTAATCCCAGCACTCGGGAGGCAGAGGCAAGCGGATTTCTGAGTTCAAGGCCAGCCTGGTCTACAAAGTGAGTTCCAGGACAGCCGGGGCTATACAGAGAAACCCTGTCTCAAAAAAACAAAAACAAAACAAGCAAACAAAAAAAGAATCTATTTGCATTATAAAACATTTCACAATGGCATCCAGAGATGAGTAGGCAAGGCTCCAATAAAGGGAATTTCTGGAGTAATTTTGTGTTTGCTATGAGTAGCTTTGGGAAACTTTTTTTTTTTTAGCCATCTCGGATCCTATGCATAACTTTCCTGACTTTTCTGAACCATGCTGAAGAAAGTTGATTGTTTCTTTGGCTTCCCACTTAATAGTTAATTCTGCCATGGCAGCTTAACTTGCAACATGGAATATGTGCCACCTAGTGGCAATACATGACCATTACAGGCTGCCACACAAATGATGGGAGGCTGTTCTTTTCATCAAAGACATTTATGATTTGCACGTTAATGCTTTCTCCTTTTCAAATAAAGCAACCCATGATCTCTAACCCTTTGTCAAAGTACATATTTATCCAAATGAAGCAAACCTAAAATCTTCATAAACTTGTTACCTACTTAAGAAATTAACAACAGAAGAATGGCAGGTTATTTCGTGGCTTTGATCTCAAAAAGTCATTTAATCTGCCTGCTTCTCAGCCTCACTGTAAATACTAACAGTTGTTCATGCACTTGGACACAGGCCCAGAGAACACTGAAAGAGTTTCTATGTGTTCACAGTGGAAAAATCCAAACAGGAAAAAAAAAAAAAAAAAAAAACAAATTGGATGTCGTAAATAAATACAACTCAGCTAAGTTTGCCAGGACAATTCTGTTCTATGTAGGAATGCACCTCCTAAAAACAAAATCTGAAGACCCCCACCATAGCCACACACCCACAGGCATAGACACAGAGCTGAATGTGCACTGAAGGAAAATAAGACCAGAACTTGATGCAGGGAAGGAAAACCATTTTCTTTTATTCCAAATGGCTTAACTACCCTACCCTAGCCACTGAAGACCTGAGAAACTGGGTGGCTACCAAAACCACAAGAGGATGCAAGGAAGGGTATTCTGACCTAGTTTGACAAAAAGAAAACGGTATGGGCTTTGCTTCAATGCACAGGTTTCCTTCTGAACAACAGAGCTGGCTACTCCAACCCAAACAAGCCACAGAATCTACCCACTCTCTGCATGTGCCTGGGCTGGATCTATATGTCGAGGCCTTCCTTTGTAAGGACTTCAGATTAGTGGTTTCTCCCACGTCCACAAACTACTTTAGATTCTAAAACAGGAAGAGACGAGCAGGCAGGGCACCTGCTGAAGTAGCCATGACAAGGGTTAATGCTTAGCCCCTCCTTACCACTTGTAAGAACCTCTTTCTCCTCTCCAGTCTTCACTGGAGTTGTTCCAGGACATAATTTCAGTGTCAGTAAGTTGTTTCATAAAGACAGAAGTATTCACAAGCCCCTCCGACACAGTTAAAGCTGATTTTCTCATCAGAATTAAGGCTTTATTGCATGGTTCTCTGGAAGCCAAATCCCACTTCTTAGAGAATCCTTTTGAGGAGGAGGCAAATGTTTAAGCCTCTGCACAGTGTTTCTCTGGTCAGGTGGGAAACCATAGGTTCCTCTGCATTCTAGGGCTCTGCAGCCATGCTCTGGAACACAGTATCTGTTGCCATTATCTTGCCTACCAAAATGAGTGGGGGAGCTGTCTCAGGTACATCTGCTCATCTGTCTGTCTCCATCCCACCAAAATCTGTTCCTTCTCAAACTATCCTCCATCTGGCCTAACAATCTTCATGTAGAGATTGCTTCGCTCCAGGGAAATCATGTCACCAAGAGATGCCAGGAACACTACTATCCCCCTTTCTTGTCCACCCCCACCCCTGACTTTCAATAAGCCTTGGAGGATAAACAGATGATGATAATGATGATGCCCACGACAACCTGTGGCTTCCTTACCTTACCAGAATGTTCTGTCAAGTACACATCCTCTTTATATGATAAGACACTTTCCTCTAGGTTCCCCTCTGCCCAGGATAGCCTATTTCCATGCCTCAACAAAACTCAGGACAACACAGACAGTACAGAGTATCAAGAAGAGAGGTGAGGGGTGGTGGAGGCTGCTTCTCACGGCACCACAGACTGTGTGAGCACTGCTGACTCTCTAGCTCATCCATGAAGCCTTCTAGCCTGCTCCTTTCATCCCAGGAGATCAGAGATTATTATAAACCACCTGCCACTCCAAAGAGGCTGAGAACACATAGAACACTTCTCAGGAAGATGGCATACTTTTTCTATCAATTGTTTTCAGATTCTCTCCCTCTCTCCCTTTCTCCCTCCCTCTCCCCCCACTCCCCATGTGTGTAGATGTGTTTGATGGGGGGGGGGAACAGAGAGATGGGGGAGAGAACTAAAAAAGGTATTCATAAGGTGATTATCAGAGAAAAGTGAATGCCTCTCATAAAAAGACAATGGAGGATCAGGAAGAATAAAGTCTTCTAGGTCACAGAACCAAGAAAGAAACAACAGATTCTTGAGTGACAGCTCAAGTTTAAGACAGATTCCCCTTTCTAGGCTTATTTTAATCTTGTTTGATGTTTACTAAGAAAATGGTCATTTGAGAAAATCAGCTGAGTAGTTTTCCTTCCAGTTTAACCACCAGAGCATTGGCCCATCTCCCATGGAGCCAGCTCACCCTACTCTTCTGACAAGAGACACAAATACATACAAATCCAAACAAAACCAAAGAAAAGCCTCTTCTAAAGGAAGAGTCACATAGGCTTCAATGGTGAACTCCTTTGAGTTAAAAAAATGATTTGGCTTTAGAAAAAAAAGTGTATATATATATATATATATATCCTTCACATCTATAATGTAAAGACATTTTTATAAATACATACTTTCCTTATGGTATTTTCTTTTCTATTTTTAAAATGTTAAACATAAAACTAAACAACTCCTTCACATTTTAGAATCTATTTTGTTTTAAAAGATTCAGGTTTCTTACAACAAATTTGAGCTTTCTTTCTAATCTTTACCAGATGTTGTTTATACTATAAGCAATTTTTTTCAGTACGCCATAATGCAATTATTGTTTAATTAGTGATAAATCTGTCATTCTTGGGCTTAAAACCTTAACAAGTACCAAATGTCCTCGTATGTTGTAAGTTTACATGAGCTCTCAGTGTCAAGCAGAGAAGTGGGGGGTGCAAGCTACAGGATGCCCAGCTTTGCACACTGGACAAATTCCTCCAGGTCTAGTCCCTGTGTGTCTATGCTCAAAAAGCAGTTTCTTGGGTCCCTCTGCTCCTCAACCTGGCCTCTGAATAGGAGAAACTGCCATGGTCCGCTATTTCTTGTGGTCTGTCTGTGATCCTTCTCCCATTCATCTCCCAGTAGCTACAGAGCCTGGAACCACATGAGTGAAGATTACCCTGCGCCCTGGGCTTTTCATTGGAGACAATGCTGGAGTGTCTGGTGCCCCCTGAGGTCAACACTGGAAAGTGCAGTCCAGACCATAGCCCCACCACACTTGTCTAGTTCACCAAGGCTAAGCCCACTCCAGCTCTGGTTTAATTGCATGCATCACATTAGAGCTCAGGCAAGAAGTACACTAATGAAAATGCGGGGACACTAGAGAAACAAATCCAACAATGTTGAGGACAGGAGTTAATTCTTTGGTCGTATTTTAGCAATGGGATTTTTAAGGGAAGTTTCTCCTTGTGAAGCTGCAGTGACTGCCCTCTTAAGAATGAGGACACTTCCTGGCCAACAGGAGGAACACACCAAGCTGTCTGAAGCTGGAATAGACAAAGACACTTTTTACTGAGCCACCAGCTCATCAACTCCGGTAATATAACCCAACTTATCAACCCAGGTAAGATAATAGTCTCTGACTTAAGGCCCTGCCTCCTGCCTCCCATGCAACTACTCTTTGGCATAGCTCTCCCAGGCCCAACTGTGGTGGCTGGCAGCAGGTGGCTCAGCCCGTGAAGGAGTGCAAGGGAGGGCATGGGAACCAGGGTGCCCCTGGCTCTGGCACGTAGCACAGTGTAGCAGCCAAGCACAGGCCACCCCACCACCCAGCTGGCCCTTTTCACTCAAACAATAGCCTCTGGGCTCCACACACAGAACTGTAACAGGAAAACAGCCTTCTTGATACAAGCTCGGCCTGGGCACGGAGCACAGTGCCAAAAGGGACGCATAATTAGCAAGTGGCTTTCAATACTTCTCCTGACGTCAATTTTTAAGGTCAGGTCTGAGGTTAAGGATTATGGTGTCCTGGTGACTGCTCTGTCAAAGGAAACACAAGACCATCTGTTTTTGAAACTTTTAGTCTGCACAGTAAATGACAAACTGGGGTTAATACCCTGATCTATTTGGGGCCACCAACTGTGGCAGGCAGCCATGATATTGGGGACAATCTAAGGTAGAGAAGCCAAAGAATGAATCTTAAACACAAACCGGTTTGGGAATGTATTTTTATTTCACAGGTCTCACACATGTGCCTGCACACACATCTTGTTTGGAATTAAGGTGACTTCTGACTAGTCTCTTATCTTATTCATTCGTTGTCTTAACGGAAACTGCCAGACCTCTGATGTCTCTAAAAGGCAGAAGGACATTCAGGGAGATCATTATACTTTGTACAACCCTTTTATCTTTTGTTTTTGCTACATTTGGGTAACTATAGAATTTCCAGAGCTCATTCTGGATAGTCCCAAGAGATGGGAATATAATTAACAGTGCTCCACACAAAACACAAGTTATGTAGACCATCACACTTTAATTACTGTCAGAATCCAGCACTAATGCAATTGGCATTAGGTTTCCTAGGCAGCAAAGTGCAGCAGTCTAGCTGGGTCTTAAAGATCTGATACTGCACATGGCCCTGTCAATGCTGGAAGATGCTGCGCTGCGATAAATGAATCAGATGATGCAATTAGGAAGCAGGTTCTTCAGGTTACCCCTGTAATCACTCAACCAGGTCATGGCTTATTCTACCCTGCTGGGCTCGCAGGCTCTCTGGGCTCAAGATAGTAGAGGAGAACTGCCTAAGCCAATCAGGGGCTTCCAGCTTGTTGTCTGTATTGTAATTATCTCCATGAACCTCACGGCATAGAGAGGTCACATCCTGGCAATGCCACAATAAATTAAACCAAATAACACCCCCTTAAATCCCTCCCTCAACCATAATAAAAGCTCTGAAGCTCCCACACATGATCCTGATAAACTGCTTCTAAGCTGCGTGACGAGGAAGGTTACAGCCAACTACCAACCCAGACTGAGGTCCCTATAATAGAGTGTCTGTGGGAGGGGCACCTTCCTGTGTTCTCTGAAGGATGGCTTAGGCTGAAAGCTTCAGCTAACGGATGCAGACAAGCATCAGAGAAGAGCCAGTAACACCAACAGACAGCCAGGCAGTCCATGGGACTGGGAAGCTTTCCACTGAGGGAAAAGGATGATGATGAAAAGGACAAGCAGCCTGGGAGAAAAGAACCCAGTGTCTTCATTTGGCACTGAAAGCAAAACAGACCAGAGATAAAGTAACCCCCATCACAGTGTGCACATTTAATTTAGAAAGAGAGACATTTACAAGACAAGGTAATTTACTACCTTAAATATGGAAGGGGCTGTCCAGGGGCTTCTAGATGATCTACAAAGTCTTTTAAGAAAGTTGCACTCTTATTTTTAGCCTTAATAATCTATATAATGCTTTTGGAAATGGTAAGAAGTAGCAATCATACATACAAATACACATACATATTCGAGAAAGGGAAAGAGGGGGGGTAAGGGGGAGAGGGAAGGAAGGAGGGGAATAGGGAAGGAGGGAGAGGAAGGGAGAAAGAGAGAGGGAGAGAGAAAGAGACAGAGAGAGAGAAAGAGACAGAGAGAGAGAGTCAGAGAGAGAGAGAGACACAGAGACAGAGACAGAGAGACAGAGCGAGAGAGTCAGAGAGAGAGAGAGAGAGAGAGAGAGAGAGAGAGAGAGAGAATTCAAGCAAGTGGTGCCCTATGACTGATTCTCTTACAGTCCTCAATCTGAAAAAGAAGATGTCAATGATGCAGGCAGCCAGGCAGCCTTAGCACCTTCCTCAGCCTAGCCAATGACCAGGGCAGATCATGCTCTCCCATTTTCCTGGCACTGAGTTGAGATATCGCTATACTGCACTGCTATGAGAACTTGCCTCCACTAGATACCCTAGGTTCCAAGAGGCACTGGCAGCACTGAAGAGGTTATTGAGGTCCTAGAAGACAGCAGCACTGCACCTGTAATGCTGTACTATTAGCCACATTATAATCCTTAACATCACATGTAAGTTCTACTTCTAATAGGACCCACCTGACTGCTCTGACAGCACCAGTGGCTAGAGGCCTGCCTGAGTGAATAAACCCTTTAAAACACTGAGGACTTCACCCAAATCTAGGTCTATTACTTCAGGGAACTGATCTCTTGGAGCAGGAGTTGGCAGTTTCCTCTCTGGACGCTGGTTGGTTCCTAACTAGCACTCTGAGCACAGTAAATATCTTTTATATCTTTAATGTGGTCTTGCTATGTTGCCCAAACTGTTTTTAACTACATTTTATTTATGGGGGAGAGGGAGACATTATAGCGTGTATGGAGGTCAAAGGACAGCTTGTGGTAGTTGGTTCTATTCTTCCACAATGTAGGTCCTGGGGATTGAACTCACACTGTCAGGTGTGCACCTTTACCCACTGAGACATCTTGCCCACGCAAGCAGACTGGTTTTAAACTAGGCTCAACTGACCCCCCCCCCCGCATTTGTGCCTTCTGAGGAGCTAAAACAAGTCAGTGCACCACTCTGCCCAGTTTACTGCTTTACACACACATACACTCACATACTTTTTCTTATTCTGCTTTTGTGTATCTTGCAAGAAACCAGTTTACCTGAAAGCTACTCATGTCTCCGTTAGCATGTCACTGGATTAAATGATAACAGGCTCTGCCTTCCCTGGGGAAAAAAGGACTCAGGGTGAAACTGTCACCAGGTATTGGGTAACAGGTCATATTGGTAGATGTGATGTTTAATTTTTTGGTATTTCTTTTCCTTTGGGACAGTGGTCTTTATCTCTGTTTCCACAGAGCCTCATTAACCCCATAGAAAGCAGAGACTCTGACCTCTGCCTAGAAGCCTAGCCACTGATGCTAAGACTCTTGAAGGACTCTTAAGCTCTTCAAAGAAGTTGGGGTTTCTGTATGCAGGAGCTTCACCCAGAAGAAAACTTAGATAAGTTCACTGGTTTTGTTGCTTTAAGTACTTTTCGAAGCTTGTTTGTTTCTGTTGAATACTTTCTCCTCATGAAGAGATGTAAGTTCGCTTTCTAAGTTTGTATTAACTGGTTTCTTCTCTCCCTTGTCTGCAAGATCTTCATTTTAAGTATCTGTTCCTCTTGTTGAAATGAAAACAGTATTTTTATTTTTATTTTTTATTTTTTTATTTTTATTTTTTTTTGGTTTTTCGAGACAGGGTTTCTCTGTGTAGCTCTGGCTGTCCTGGAACTCACTTTGTAGACCAGGCTGGCCTCGAACTCAGAGATTCACCTGCCTCTGCCTCCCGAGTGCTGGGATTAAAGGCATGCGCCACCACGCCCGGCTGAAAACAGTATTTTTAAAAAGCCTATTCTGCATCCCTGGCCTCTTCAGACCCCTGCAAACTGCACTCTATATATGCCATAGGTGAGGACATGGGCCTGTTTCCTCCTGTGAAATGGGACAGAGTGGTGGAGCAGGGCAAATGCAGGAAAGCATCTGACGGGTCTCCTTAGCAGTGGAAGGTGGGTCATACCAACACACACAGAGACAGGAGCGTGGAAGGTGGGTCATACCAACACACACAGAGACAGGAGCGTGGAAGGTGGGTCATACCAACACACACAGAGACAGGAGCGTGGAAGGTGGGTCATACCAACACACACAGACAGGAGCTAGGGCACTTCTGATCACAGAAAAGCCCTCGGGCATTAGACGCTTCTAACAAAAACAGAAATGATGAAGTTTAAAGATCCTGAATCTGTTCGCACTTTATAACTTAAGACATTATTCTTAGCAATTCCTCTAAGGATTTTTCTTGTCACCAAAGCCCAGCACGTACCAGGAATGACTCTCTTATACAGCACTCCATACTTCTCAGGCAAATTCTCTTGCTGGAGAAAAGCTTTTCAAAAAGATGCAGCGTTGCTTTTTCAAGACTGGGGAGATGCCGAAACCAGAGGCTGACCACAGAGGACGTGGGTAGAACAATTTTTTCCCTTTGAGCAAGAAATAAGCAGAAGGTTAAACAGAAATAGATTCCTGCAAAAAAAGAAAATAAGCCATGGTCTAATGGAAATTACTAATCAAGTGTGTGAAGTTTCTCACCATGGCTTGACAGCAATCAATATTTATGTACCTATTTGCAAAATACTATGATAATCACCCACCTAAAAACTTACAGGAATGGAGGCTCCTCCCAAACCTATAAGTACATACACAGTGAATAAAGGGAAAGAGGAAAAATGAGTTGAACAAAAGCCCTATGATGTTCACAAAGTATGGTCATGAAGTTAAAAACATTATGTCTAAAATGTTTGAAGTAGTGAAGTACACTAAGACCTACCCTGAATCCATAGCACTAAAGACATTACCTGGCCATCAGAGCCTCCATTTACTACTATCTATTAAACAATAGTGGCTGGAAGGATTTGATGTGGTAACACCTATAATGCAGAGCAGAGACCACCCTGTGAATACTCAATAACTGTAAATGCAAATCTTGGGCATCATGGGTCTCATGCTAGAGCCCAACCATGTCATGTAGCTTTATTTCTGCCTTCTGTCTTTTGTGTGCAGTGTAAATGTGTGTACAGTGTGGTATAAGTGTATGTGTGTATTTCTGTGCACAAGTGTATGCAGCAGCCACAAGATGCCATGACATCTTTTCCCCTATCACTCTCTAACTTTACTCCTTTGAGGCAGGGTCTCTTCCTGAAACTACAGTGCATGTTGTTTTTTCTTCCTTTGGCTCGGCTGGCAGCCAGCTAGCACAGCAATCCTCCTGTCTCCATGTGCTCCCCCACTCTCAGACATAAACACACACTGCTGGGGTTACAGGCACGTGGGAGAGCATTCCCAACTTGGAACTTGGGTGAGGGCACTGCCTGGGTAGGAGCACTGCTCAGTATGTCACTGGCACCCATGCCTCCTCAATCTTAGTGTAAAGGTATACCCCAGCATGTGTGGGACAAGCACATAGTCATAAACAGGAACCCCTCTGACTTTCAAAAGTCTATCCTAACTTCTCAGTCATATAGTTGCCACATGTCACAGTCACCTTATGTGGCCAGCTGGTGTTAGCCATCTATGCTCCCAGGAGCTAATTGTACTCACACACTTCTCTCATCAACATGTTTTTTAAGCCAATCACCTCTACATCTCTCTGGACACCACACTGATGTCTACTACTTCAATCTGGCTCTGAGGCCAACTACCCATGGTCAGTGCACCCATCAGTTAAAGGCTGATCCACAAAGTATGAGTCTTCTGGTTAAAAACAGCTTCCCATAAGCCTCTCTTCAGGTGTAACAATTTTAAAAGCAGCTCAGAATTCACAACAATCACTTCATTATAAAAGGAATGGCCAAACGAAAAGACCTACAAGACACTCATCAAATCCCGTGGTTAAGCTGATGCATTATTGGCCACTGGAAATTGCACCCAATTCTGGTGGTCACAAGTCTGGTTGCTCTGGGGCTAGCACTGATCATGAAGCTCTCTAGGTGCCTTATCCTAAACTTACATATAGCTGAGAAGGGCCTAACATAACAAAGATCCATCCCTTACCTCTATCACTCAGGGAATCTCAAAAGCTTTAGAAGCTTGGACAAAGGCCACACATGTATTTCTTACTCTGTCATAACTTCGAAGTCACGCATCCATTTCCTTTTTAATCTGCTTCAATCACAGGGAGAGAGACTTCTGCATGCCATCATCAGACTCCACAGTGTTTTTGAAACACTGGATTTGGGTTTAGTTCAGAGGACATGATACACTCAGTTTTTCACATGCCATAGATTAATCAAAGAACCTTAGCAGCCCTCCCACCTCTGAAAGATTTCAGGTAATCGGCAGCTTGCAGATGCTGGGAAAAGACTCCCAAAGATGAATTTTTTAAAGAGTTAGGTCCTACATTTAGGTCAAGAAATTAAAAGGTTCTCTAAGTTATCTAAACCACGAAGGGGAACCACCATGAGTTGTTTATAGGAAACAGACTGCCCATTTCTGGAAATGTGTGATTGTATTTGGAAACCAAGGCCAAAGACGTCCAGCCCATTATAAAACACAGGACTCCCACTGTGTGCTGTGGTAAGCAGTCAAGAAGCTAAACACAGGGCAAGGATACTTTGGTCAAAGAAAGCTGAGGTTTCTAGAAGGCCACACAACCCATGTAGGAAACTGTTCAAGCTGGGAGGGGTGCAGGGTGTGGAGCCACAATCTGCATGGCTCACTGAGTCAGCCTCCTTTGTGGGCATGTGGCGGATGGGCTCTCCACAGGAAAGCCTCCATGGAAAGGTCCCAGCTGATGAGGCTGCTGGATTAGCTTGCTGGTCTAACGCTGTTGGAATTGGACATGCTGAGGACCACCCAGCATTTCTGGACAGCCTGTTCCTTGTGGATTAGTAGACATAACTTTCCAAACCAAATAAACTTTATTAGTTGCTGAGGTAGAACACTCTAACGTAAGAGAAATGAGAGCAAGGGCGGGCAGGCAGACCCTGGGCCCTTGGACACCTCGGCTCCTGGCTCGTAATTTTTGAAACTGCTATTAGGGTTTACAAAAGATGCCAAAGGCATTCTGCTTTAATCACTGTCCAATAAGAAAGGCTGGACACAGAGACACTCCTGCCAGAACATTCATATGGAGATGGAGCTTCCCCTGTGCTATGGAATATGAAAGATGAGCGTTGGTAGGAAACCCGTTAGAACCCTAAATGACTCAACTAAACTGCAGATGACAATTAACTACTCAACAGTCATGAATAACATGGCAGATTTCTCAGAAAACTCAGACGTACTGGGTAAACTGTGACAGAAGGATTGAAGAAGATAAAAAATGACTTCTTAATTTTTCACAGTCATTTACGGATGTTTTTCGTCTGTGTATGAGTACTTGCCATGTGTGTGAAGACGCCAACAGGGGCCAGAAGAGGACACCAGATCCCCTGGGCTGGGCTGAAGTTATACAGTTGTGAACTTCTCAACATGGATGCTGGGAACTAAACTCAGGTTCTCTGAAAGAGTACTTGTGTGCTCTTAGCTCTTGCCATCTCGCCAGTTCCTAACCTCAGATTTTAACCATGAAATTTTGCTTCAATGTTTCACTTTGTTTATTTGGTTGGTTGGTTTTTTTCAGATAGGGTCTGGTATAGCCCAGGTTGGCCTTCATTTCTGGCAATCCTCCTGTCTCAATCTCCTGAATGCTGGGATACAAATGTAAGCTACCACATATAGTTCTTGTTTTGACTTTTTAAAAAAGATTTGCTTGTTTGTTTGTTTATATGAGTATACTGTAGCTGTCTTCAGACACACCAGAAGAGGGCATTGGATCCCATTACAGATGGTTATGAGCCACCATGTGGTTGATGGGAACTGAACTCAGGACCTCTAGAAGAGCAGTCAGTGCTCTTAACTGCTGAGCCATCTCTCCAGCCCTTGTTTTGACCTTTTTTTTTTTTTTTTTTTTTTTTTGTTGTTGTTGTTGTTGTTTTTTGGTTTTTGGTTTTTTGAGACAGGGTTTCTCTGTATAGCCCTGGGTGTGTCCTGGAACTCACTTTGTAGACCAGGCTGGCCTCGAACTCAGAAATCCACCTGCCTCTGCCTCCCAAGAGCTGGGATTAAAGGTGTGCGCCACCACGCCCGGCTTGTTTTGACCTTTTTTAAAAAAAAAATTTAAATAACTTAGCCTTCTCTGGATGATCTGCTTTCATAGAAAATGATACATTTATTGTTTATAAATGTTAAGAGTTATACATGGAAAGTGGAAATACTCTACCAAGTCCTCTTTTGAACCTTGTCATTTCCCAAGGGCAATGATACAACAGGACACCTGAGATGAAGGAAAACACCCAGGTGATAGCCAAGATTTCAAAACAAAGCAATGGCTAGCAAGTCAAGAGAAGGCTGAGATGTTGTGCACACAGAGCAGACAGCAAGCACTGCTGGACCAGTGAGGCTGAACAGACAGAAAGACAGGTGTGCTCATGTAACATGCAAATATGGTAGCCCACACACTTCACACTTGCTGGGGTCTTTCCCCAGATAACATGACATATCTTTACAGAGACCAAATCACTTTTAGAGTTTATATGGAAGATAAAACAAGCAACACATATCCACATGCACACACACATACACACATACAAACACGTACACACGCACCCATACACAACACTTTAAACTACAAAGAAATAGAAATGAGAAAGAACCAGCCTTATTTTACACACACACACACACACACACACACACATATATTCTACTACTAAAAACTGTTACCAGAGTATGAATACCTAACAAGTCAGAATAGAAAGTAGCAAGGCAGGCCCATCTGAATTTAGAAGCTAAGCACAGACTGAGGGAACTTCTAGGCTATATGGACAGGAAGAGGCTGGCATACTTCACCACACCAGAGATGGCCAAATGCTCTGCAACTTGAAACTGGAGCAAGATAACCTATCATTTTAACAAAGACTTTGCAAAACCAAACTACAGATAAAAAAAAAAAAAAAAAAAAAAAAAAAAAAAAAAAAAAAAAAAAAAAAAAAAAAAAAAAAAAAAAAAAAAAAAAAAAAAAAAAAAAAAAAAAAAAAAAAAAAAAAAAGAAAGAAAAAGAAAAAGAAAAAAAAGAAAAGGAAAGGAGAGATAGAAAAGAAAGAAAAGAAAAGAAAAGAAAAGAAAAGAAAAGAAAAGAAAAGAAAAGAAAAGGAACTTATGAACCAAACACAATAGTGGGCTTTGAACTCTGATTCTAACAAACTAAAAAAAAAAAAAAAAACTAAGGGGAACCTAAGTCCTGATTAGATAAGACGATTATAAGAAACTACTAACAATTTTAGATGTTTTACATTTATTTATGTATTATTTAAGCATTTATTGTGTGTGGGCATGGGGACACCACAGAACACATGTGGAGGTCAGAGGACAATTCAATGATTTAAAAGATGCTACAGCTCATTTGTGTCTCCCTAGGTGTGGCCCTGCAGACTTGGCTGGACTTGCTGCGCCAAGGTCCATCTACTGGCAGTGTTAGCCACAGACCAAAGACCTTTTCTGTGGAGCTTGGCTACAGACAATAAAAGTGCTGAGTAGCTATTCAGATTCTCATGGATTCTCCTGAACCACCATGCTAACCGTAGTGCAAAAGCAGCAGCAGGAGAACTGCAGTGGGGTGACTGAGGACATTCACTGCACCCTCACCCTTGCCTGTGCCTTCCCAGGGCAAAGCTGACCTAGTCAGCATGGGATGAGCCTGCATAAATACACTCTTGTTGTCACTCTTGAGAAGAGTTTTAGAAACTCTTCATGGTAGAGGAAAACACACCAGACACATGCCCAGCCTATGCTGTCTGCGTAGAGGCACCCCCATGCCAGTGTGAGCGCTTGCCTCATGTGACAATTAGTTCCATGAACAGTGAGTTAAAAGAATGACAATCTGCCAATAGTGGTTATTCATGTGGGCATTCGGCACACACTTTCTCAATGACAATCTTCCAATAGTGGTTATTCATGTGGGTATACGGCACACACTTTCTCAACAACTAGCTAAATGACCAAGTCACCTTAAAGAAAAAAACAGGGGCTAGAGAGATGGCTCAGCGGTTAAGAGCACTGACTGCTTTTCCAGAGGTCCTGAGCTCAATTTCCAGCAACCACATGGTAGCTTACAACCATCTGTAATGGGATCCAATGCCCTCTTCTGGCGTGTCTAAGAGAGTGACTATATATATATTCTTTAAAAAAAGAAAGAAAGAAAAAAACAGGGTAGAATCTGTGACCTATGATAGGCATGGGTTCATTTTATTTATTCTAAAACCATTATACTGGCATGGACCTATAATCCCACTGCAAAGCAGGCAGAGATAAGAGGATCCCTAGGGCATTTTATTTAAGATAAATTACTTATTATTACCACTAGGTATACATGTGAGGTGACAGTGCATGCATGCCATGATGCCGGTGCTAATAGGACAACTTCTTGGAAGCCAGTTCTATCCTCTAACTGTGAGTCCACACATCCACCTTGGCTGACAGGCTTTCACCCCTCAACTATTGCCAGCTCAAATTTAAGCTTTTAAGCAGAAATTAGAATCTTGGAAAATTTTTGGCAGCTTTACAACACTCCCTGACATTTCAACAAAGATGACAGAGAGAACAGCAGCTCAAAGTTCTCCCCATATGCCAACACTGGGAAGATGCACCTAACATAAAGATGGACATTTTTCAAATTATGCTACAAAGCCATACAGAGGTACAAGACCGGAACTGTAAAACAGATTTACAACTACATATGAGTGTGTGCATGCATGTACTTGGTGCATGTGTACATGTACAAGTCAGATACTAGGTGTTGTCTGCAATCACTCTCCGAGAACTTTATTTCTTGAGACAGGATTTCCAACTTGGCCTGGAGCTTGCTGATTTGGTTAGGTTGCCCAGGTATCCTTCCGTCTCTGCTTGCCTTTCACTGGCTCACAGGTACATGCCACCACAATGGGCTCTTTCTACACAAACACTGGGAATCTACAGTCAGGACTCAGGCTTGCACAGCAAACACTTTACCAAGTGAGCCACTACCCTAGGCTAAGGCAATATATTTTAATGTATAAAAATCTCATTAGGGCTGGAGAGATGGTTTAGTGGTTAAGAGCACCTACTGCTCTTCCAGAGGTCCTGAGTTCAAATCCCAGCAACCACATGGTGACTCACAACCATCTGTGATAGGATCTGATGCCTTCTTCTGGTGTGTCAAGACATATACAAAAATACGTATACTTATATACAAAAATAAATAAAAATTTTTTAAAAATCTCATTAATATAACCTCAGATCCCAAACTGTAACCAATCTTTAAAAACATGACCATTTCAAACTATCCACTCCTATCTCCAATGGCTATTATGATATCACCACCTTTCCAATTATGTAATTGTGTGGGGATAGGCATTTCCACCAAAGCTGCTGCTCTTCCACCTCTTCCTTCTCCTTCTCCTTCTTCCTCTCCCTCTTCTTCCTCCCTCCTTCTCCCTTCTCCTTCCCTCCCATCCCCTCCCCCCCAGGCCCCCCTTGTGCAGCTCTAAGCTCATGTCGAGGCCAAGTAAACAGCTCTATCTCTTTCTACCTTATTCCCTTGAGATATGTCTCTCACTGAACCTGGACCTTCCCACTTGGGGGCCTGGCTGGTTAACCAAGAAGCCCCAGGGATCCACCTATTTCAACCCCACACCCCAATGCTTGGGTTACAGGTATGCAAAACCATGCACAGCTTTTGTGTGGTTAATAAAGATATAAGTTGTGCTGGCTCAGCAAGTTGTGCTACCCACTAAGCCATCTTCACAGCCCTTTATTATTATTTTTAAACAAAGCAATTTTCCTTTGAAGGAATATTCTCCTCCCCCTCCTTCCATTTGAAGAACTGAGACTCAAATCTATGCCTTGTGCTGGGCAAGTACTCTACCCCAACTCAGAAAGCATTTTCTAAATTTCTGGTTGTGGTTTCATATATGACAAATATTGAGATGTACAATCCACATAAAGCTCTTTGGGATCCTTAGAAAATTCTAAGAGCACTAAAGGGAATTGAGATGGCTGAGGTGAGAGCTGGTGATCACAAACACACTTGCTGCCAACCACGATGGCCTGAGTTCAGTCACTGGTGCTCAGATGGAGTAAAGAGAAAGCCAATTCCTGTAGTTTGTCCTCAGACCTACACACACACTGATGAGGGGGGAGTAATAAAAATAAAGAGAAGCTGAAAACATTAAATACACTGTCATGTGTTTTCTCCATGCTGCAACATTCTACATCTAGGAGAAACAAATCGAGTGGTAAGATGGATGTACTCACGACAAGAAGGCCTCATTTACAGCTTCGAAGAACTCAGGAACAAGGACTTCCTGTGGCTCATGTCCATGGTAGGTGAGTAGAGCCTCTACAAGGGGTTTCATATCAGGCAGAGTAACAAGAGGGACACAAACTTGTGACAGGGACATCATGCGCTCAGGAGCCATCCTATTGGAGAAAAGGTAAGAAGTGATGGTCCAGTTCTGAAAGCCATGTGTAACTGAACACAGTCTTTCTGCTGAAAAGGACAGGGGCAGGGCCCCCACACTAACCTAACAAAGACCTTCTCTAGCATGATGGGCTAGCTCTTCTTTAATCACTGCTATCCCCACATCAGCTACACTCACAAGAGGCCTCTATTTGTACAGCTGTATGCAAACACATCTGACTCACAAGGCCCAGACAACTCCCCATGTCCTTCCATAGAACCCCCATGCAGACTCGGCTCTGGCCTGATCCAGTTAGTGCTGTCAACTCCCTAGCAGCTTAGTACCTCCACTACTACCCTCCTGGCTCAGACCACCACCACCTCCAGCTAAACATGAGCAGTCTCCTGACCACTGGCTTCCGTCTCGCTCTACAACTTATCAACAGGGGAACAGTTTAGCAGCCCTCTCAACTTCACATTACTGCTCACGGCTTTACAAGTCCTCCCTCAGGGGCCTATATACTCTCCTATAGAGGGCACAAGGAAAACCAGGATTGTCAAATATGCAGGCTTGTTTCTTCAATGGAAGGGATGTATGCCTGCTTTCCACCCAGAAGGCTGGGAGTGGATGTAGTTAATAACCTGGTGACCTTTGCTATCTGTATAGCCAGGCCACATCAGAATCTCACAGAATCCTTCAGACCCTTCCTTCCTAGGCTGCTTATATTCTAATGCTAATATTGGGCCCCAAGGCTTGTTGCCCCAGAAACCAGAAAGTGTGAAGGTAAGACACTGAGTGACTTTGCCCCCAAGTTATTTCTGATTGGTAAATAAAGATGCTGAGAGTCAATAGCTAAGCAGAGAGAATGCAAGAGAAGGAAGGAGAAGCCAGGGTTAGGAGTCACCAGAACGTGAGGACTGGCCATTTGGAGTTAAGAGCAGCCCAGATGAAACATAGTAAATAATAACTCAAAGTTATTGAGAGGAAAGTAGATTAACAGTATAGGGGGCAGGCAAATGCCCAGCTTTTGTACTGCTTAAGGTTTATTGTAAATATAAAGGCTGTGTGTGTCTTTCATCCTGGAACTAAAGGGTCGAAGGTGGGATAGAAACCTTAAACTGGCATTTAAATAATTTCTACTACAGTGCTATCCTGAGTATCATTTCTTAGTCAGAGAACAAACACATCCTTAGGAGTCATAAACACTCCGCAGTTTGTCGACCTCTACTTTATCTGTATGACCTAGACCACACCTGATAGGCTGTTAAACTGCTTTAAGTTTTATTGTGTACATGGGATTGAGATAATTGTTATTGGGAAACTTTTCCCCAAATTGTACTCTACTTAAATGCCTAAAAAATAAACTGTTAGTATCAGACTCTAGAAATTTGAACCAACATCTGCTAACTAAGTCATGTTGAATTGGATTTCCTTCTTGCCTCTCTCAGATTGTTACTCCACTGTTACTGTGACCCCAAGTCTTCTGCTCTGCCTTCTTATTAAGTCCAACTTGCCTGTGAAATATTGCTAGCTCCCTTGAATCCCATGAGCCTCAAATGCTGCTTTGTGGCAGGTCTCCGGCCACTGTCTACCAATACACAGTCATATGTAACAGCCTAAATGAGTTAAGGTGTAGCAAAACTAGAGACTGGGACCCTAGCCATATCTCAGAAGCTCACCAGCTCTGCAGGGCAAGTGACTACAATGCTAGGCAGGAGACTGCAGGATACATCCTTTAGCAGAGAGCACTCCAGTGAGCCCACCTGCAAGTCACTCCTATCCTCGCTTTCTGGTCTACAGGTTTTCACACTGAACTCAGTGCTCCATTTATAACACACAGAGGATCAGTAAGAGAAGAGAAAATACAAACCAACAGGCACAGTCTCCTAATAGATTAAGGGGACTTCAACAAGTATTTCAAAAGGGTGGAATACAACTTGCTGTGTATTTGTACAGAAATCAATAAATACCTTGTGGTTTAATTACAGAATGGAATGCAAAATGACAGTTAAAATGAAATGAACCAGGCATATAGTACCCAGATACATAAAGTTTAAAAATATAATTATGGGCTGGTGAGATGGCTCAGCGGTTAAGAGTGCCGACTGCTCTTCCAAAGGTCCTCAGTTCAAATCCCAGCAACCTCATGGTGGCTCACAACCATCCATAACGGAAATCAGATGCCCTCTTCTGGAGTGTCTGAAGACCGCTACAGTGTACTTACATATAATACGTAAATAAAATATTTTAAAAATATAATTATAAACAAAGGAAGCAAAAAATATCTATATCCATGTGATTATTTATGTTAACTCTAAAGCATTCAAGGTGATACATACACATGAAGCAAGCACATTGAGAGTAGAACCCAAAGGGCTGACAGCAACTTCTCTAGGGCTAGCCCTTCTGGAGAGGAAGCAGTGTAGTGAGAAAGAGATGCTTTCAAACTGATACCAAAACTATTTCCTTAAAAGAGCAAAGCTAATACCGTAACATACACAATGGAGAGCTTGGGAAATAGGCACACAGATATTAAATATTGTATAATTTAATTTTTAAAAACTAAAATTCAATGTTATTAAAATACTAAACATGCAGAAATAGTGTTTGCAGTAACAGAAGACATATTTCTTGTTTCAGGTTGTTTGAGGCCAGAAAAGACAGCTCGAGGAACAGTGTTCATCCTCTGTCAGTGCTGGTGCTCACTATACAGTCTTCAGCTGTTCCTCTTCTGGAACAACTTGTACGTGGTACTCAGAGCATGATCTCTTTGGAAACACTTGTGTCTTTCATTTATTGTCCTAATCACCAAGCAGATTCTCCCTCAGGTTTGGTTGATTGAAGAACCTAACCTGTCTCTGAACATCTACATCAAACCCAGAAGCTGAAGCATATTATTTATTAACTCAAATAGTTCTGAAAACCTGCAATAGAAAGGACTGGATGGAACTGAGCCATGACTCATGGGCATGAGAAACTCTTCTGGTCTTTAATTTTACAGCAACAGTCAGTGCTCTGGTGTACATGCCAAGAGGTAACAGGACATGGAAAATGTGACCATTATGGCTCATCCAAATTTGTTAGAAGTCAACAGAAAGGCTGGAACACACACACACCCACAGAGTGAACTATAAGCCTATACGTGCTTCTCTGAGCTGCTGTCGTCAGTCCAAGATTAACAGTCAACTGAAATGTTTGTCCCTGTGAGTCAATTCAACTGATTCTCTAATTAAACAACTTGCTTCTGCCTCTTGAATCAAATTCCCAGAGAGAGAAATGCAGGGTTTTGGTACTTACTATAGATAGGACACACCACTGGCAGCCAGTCCACATGGGACTGACTCTCCTGGCCACTATCAGCTGACACAGTGCCACTTGGTGCCAGGCTGCATCTTCTGTCTTAGATGCCTATTTTTCAAAACCCATATGGACAAACTGCTCAGCACAGAGAAAGGACATCTGTGATGACACTGGGTAGGTGAAATTGTTGTGGTTAGTAGTTATTCCTAGCAGCAGCAAGCTATGCCGGATAGCACTGGGACAACTCCTAACTGAAATCATAAAATGCTAGCACTCATGCTAGCCTGACATCTCAGGGACCCTGACCCATCTCAAGCCTTCCTCATTTGCTCCACTGAATCCTGTTTAGTGCAGTCTTTCTTTTCCTATTTTTCCCCCCTCAAAGAATTTTATAATTGAATAAGATACAATTTTCCCTGGTAATTTTTCAAAGTGTGTTGAGTCAGTACATAGTTTTCAAAAGAAATTTAACCCTATGGAGTTCATTTAATCTTATCAGAAATTTGACTTTAAAAAGTAACTTGATGCCTCACATTCTCTTTGAATCTTTTTATGAGCTTTTAAAGTCTCGTTTTTAATAGCCAAAACCATGAGATTCTGTTCCCCATCCATTAAAAATGAAAAATAACTTAGTCCCTTAAAACCGTGGACAAAAGTCAAAATTCCTGTGTGAGGTGTGGGCAGGTACCTTGTTTTTGAGAGCAAGTCTCTCACTGGGATGTGGGACTCACTGACTGGATTAGGTTGGATAGACAGTGAGCCTCAGGGAACCCTCTGTCTCCATCTCCCCAGGACTAGGATTACAAAGATATACCACTGTGCTCAGGTTTTTTACATGGATGCAGGGGATAAACTAGGGCCCTCCTGTTTGCACAGCAAGTGCTTTACCAACAAAGCCATTTCCTCAGTCCCAAAGTGGGAATCTTAAGGTGCAGCTGCTGTATGAACTTTAACTTCAGCCCAGCATCTTCTGTCCTAAGGCAAAAATGGCACCACGGCAGCACTTCAAAGACAGCTGACAAACCTGATTTGGGTGGGAGTGGGGCATCAAAGCCATGCTGCCAGTAGTAACGACAATTAAAGTACAACACTATCTTACATATCTAAAGTTCTCTGCCAAGTTTTCAGATGTACAAATCAGAACCTTGGAACTAAAAACAGCAGGAGTGGGCTACAAACTTTCTGGTTTATACCTGAATCAACAAAATTGTACCCACTTAGGAAAACATACCTGTTATTATTCCTTTCGTAACTTCAAAAGTTCAAGTAGTCAAAGGACCCCAAACACCATCCCAAATTAAAAAGCTATTCTGTTCTTTTTGGTTACACTAAGGGACTCCACTCAATGTTAACTTTTTGTTGCTAGACATTTTGTTCATCTCACAGTTTCAAAATCTTCCTAAAATGTAGACTGATGCCCTGAGTTCAGAAGCAGAGATGGTCAAAATTTAGCTTTCTTTAGAGAAGCTGATATAGTCATGTGACCAAGAAAAAAAATCAACAGTTCAATTACAGATATTTATATTTTTTATCCAGGTCTTTGCTATCACAGCTACAAGGTGTGATGCAGTGAACCTTGCATTAGTCATCTCACGGAATAGTGCTGTGGCTTGCTGTAGAAAGCTGGGAGGCTAGAGACAAGCGTACAGGAGGGATGGTTCTAGCAATCAAGCCTTGTGCAGCTCAGGTCTTACACAGAAGTCGTTTGGAGTACTGCTCTGGCAACAAGTCAAAGCCTAACACTTACTGTAATGCTGTCTGGAAAGCTACAGGACTCCCTCTTGAACTTGTATCTCCAGGTATCTGATAAGCCTCAGGCTGGATCCATAAATGCCATGAACAGCTTCAGAGGGATATCTATTGCTTGCCTGTATTTTGATAAGCTCAAGCCCTACCTAATTTTATAGGACACTTTTAAATTTTGTTGTTGTTTTGGTTTGGTGAGTGTGTGTGTGTGTGTGTGTGTGTGTGTGTGTGTGTGTGTGTGTGTGTAAGAGAGAGAGAAAGAGAGAGAGAGAGAGAGAGGGTCTCCCTGTGTAGCCCTGGTTGTCTTAGAACGCGCTCTGTAGACCAGTCTTTGAACTCAGAGATCTGCCTGCTTCTGTCTCCTGAGTACTGGGATTAAAGGTGTGCTCCACCACTGCCCAGTGACTTTAAAATTGTTAAGAAGATTTATCATGGACCTCTTCTTCTTTTTTTTTGTAGCCCATACATTTATTGTTATATTGAGGAAATTAAAGGACACAAAGGAACTTTCTACATGTGTATCTGAAGGACATAATTTATAATGTTACTATTTCTTACTTAATAATTAGTATTCTGAGTTCAAGGCCAGCCTGGTCTACAGAGTGAGTTCCAGGACAGCCAGGGCTACACAGAGAAACCCTGTCTCGAAAATAAAAAAAAAAAATTAGTATCATTAATATTAGTTACTATTATATTACTGTGGAGAGACACCATGACAAGGCACCTCTTATAGTAGAAAGAATTTAAATAGGACTAGCTTATAATTTCAGAATTTTACTACAGAACTATCATGATGTGAGCTGTATGGCAATGCAGTAGTAGCTGAGAGTTTTACATTCAGCAAGGAGAGAGAAAGACATCAGTATGGGTTCTAAAGCTTCAAAGTCTCACAGTCTAGAGACACACGTCCTACACCAAGATCACACCTACTCCCAAAAGGCCACAACTCCCAATCCATCAACTAGGTATTAAGCATTAATACATATGAGCCTATGAAACTATTCTCATTTGAAGGAAAAAAACAACCTACAACCAGTGTTCAAGTGTTTAGAAATAATACCTTCAAATGTTATTGTTGAATGGAGCCTGCATGTTTGCCTTAACTCTTCTAATCTCTCTCCTCTGTAACTTCTATGCATCTTCATTAACTAGCAGTGTTAATGGGTTGTGACTCCCCAGTGTTT
>LR749648.1:566456-624496 GCA_902729485.2 Mus minutoides
AGAGAGAGAGAGAGAGAGAGAGAGAGAGAGACTCCCCATCACTCCTCAGACAGATCTACTTGGCTTTATCCTCCTTGTGTCACTATGGGAGTTTGAAACAGCTGAGGAATGAACAGCTTTCCTATGAGTTAATCATTTGACTTTGTCCACAAAGATACAAGGATAATATGTCAAAAACATATTTGATTTCATGTTTCAGGCTTGATAAGTCTTTTCATTGAAAGTTCAATAAATTATCTTTTTTTTTTTTAATTTGTAGCTTCAAATCTACATTTCCTTCCCCAGATTACCTGTATGGTTTTATTTCCCATCCTGGCTCACAGCTATCTACCTGGAAATAGAGCTTAATGTTTATTTTTACTTCCCAAAGTCATCATGGATAAGAGGGTATCTATAACCTACAAAGTTCAAGATAAAAAGTATTATTACCTATTGATTTTTTTTGTGATGGGGTATGTTAAATTTTGATATATAGTTTATAATGAGATTATCTTAAAAATGAGCCCCAAATCTGAACATAAATTTTATTTTTAAGGGACATCAATATCCTTTGTTCAAAGACTATTTTGTAGTATTTTAGGAAACTAATGTTTAGAGCAAGCCTCAGGTAATGTATGGAGTTCTGTGCCTGTGTCATTGTATGAAATTTGAATAATTTGGAATAGCACAGGTTTTTAAGTTTTGAACTAGGGATGCTAAACTATACAGAGAAATTCATTTCTTTTCTTTTTTTTTCCATTTTTTGGTGATTAACTTTTTTCCCCCAATTTTTATTAGATATTTTCTTCATTTACATTTCAAATGTTATCCCAAAAGTCCCCTAAACCCTCCCTCATGCCCCGCCCTGCTCCCCTACCTACCCACTCCCACATCTTGGCCCTGGCATTCCCCTGTACTGGGGCATATAAAGTGTGTATGACTAAGGGGCCTCTCTTCCCACTGAAGGCCAATTAGGCCATCTTCTGCTACATATGCAGCTAGAGACCTGAGCTCTGGGGTTATTAGTTCATATTGTTCTTCCACCTATAGGGGTGGAGACCCCTTCAGCTCTTTGGGTACTTTCTCTAGCTCCTCCCTTGGGAACCCTGTGTTCCATATAATAGCTGACTGTGAGCATCCACCTCTCTGTTTGCTAGGCACTGGTATAGCCTCCCACGAGACAGTTATATCAGGGCCCTTTCATCAATATCTTGCTGGCACATGCAATAGTGTCTGTGCCTGGTGGCTGATTATGGGATGGATCCCTGGCTGCAGCAGTCACTGGTTGGTCCATCCTTTTGTTTCAGCTCCACACTTGATCTCTGTAACTCCTTCAATGTGTGTTTTGTTCCTAATTCTAGGAAGGGGCGAAGCATCCACCCTTTGATCTTCATTCTCCTTGAGTTTCATGTGTTTAGCAAATTGTATCTTGGGTAATCTATGTTTCTGGACTAATATCCATTTATCAGTGAGTACATGTTATGTGAGTTCTTTTGTGATTGAGTTACCTCACTCAAGATGATACCCTCCAGATCCATCCATTTGCCTAGGAATTTTATAAATTCATTGTTTTTAATAGCTGTGTAGTGTTCCATTGTGTAAATGTACAATAATTTCTGTATCCATTCCTCTGTTGAGGGACACTTGGGTTCTTTCCAGCTTCTGGCTATTATAAATAAGGCTGCTATGAACATAGTGGAGCATGTGTCCTTATTACCAGTTGGAACATCTTCTGGATATATGCCCAGGAGAGGTATTGCAGGATTCTTTGGAAGTACTATGTCCAATTTTCTGAGGAATCGCCATACTGATTTCCAGAGTGGTTGATCAAGTTTGCAGTCCCACCAACAATGGAAGAGTGTTCCTCTCTCTCCACATCCACGCCAGCATCTGCAGTCACCTGAATTTTTGATCTTAGCCATTCTGACTGGTGTGAGGTGGAATCTCAGGGTTGTTTTGATTTGCATTTCCCTGATGATTAAGGATACTGAACATTTTTTTCAGGTGCTTCTCAGCCATTCGGTATTCCTCAGTTGAGAGTTCTTTGTTTAGCTCTGTGCCCCATTTTTTAATGGGGTTATTTGATTTTCTAGTGTCCACCTTCTTGAGTTCTTTATATAAATTGAATATTAATCCCCTATCTGATTTAGGATTGGTAAAGATCCTTTCCCAATCTGTTGGTGGCCATTGTGTCTTATTGACAGTATCCTTTGCCTTACAGAAGCTTTGCAACTTTATGAGGTCCCATTTGTCAATTCTTGATCTTACAGCACAAGCCTTTGCTGTTCTATTCAGGAATTTTTCCCCAGTGCCCATATCTTTGAGGGTTTTCCCCATTTTCTCCTCTATAAGTTTCAGTGTCTTTGGTTTTATGTGGAGTTCCTTAAACCACTTAGACTTGACCTTCATACAAGGAGATAAGAATGGATCAATTCTCATTCTTCTACATGATAACTGCCAGTTGTGCCAGCACCATTTGTTGAAAATGCTATCTTTTTACCACTGGATGGTTTTAGCTCCTTGTCAAAGATCAGGTGACCATAGGTGTGTGGATTCATTTCTGGGTCTTCAATCCTATTCCATTGGTCTACCTATTTGTCGCTGTACCAGTACCATGCAGTTTTTTATTACAATTGCTCTGTAGTACAGCTTGAGGTCAGGCATGGTGATTCCACCAGAGGTTCTTTTATTGTTGAGAAGGGTTTTTGCTATCCTAGTTTTTTGTTATTCCAGATGAACTTGCAAATAACCCTTTCTAACTCTGTGAAGAATTGAGTTGGAATTTTGATGGGGATTGCATTGAATCTGTAGATTGCTTTAGGCAAGATAGCCATTTTTACTATATTGATCCTGCCAATCCAAGAGCATGGGAGATCTTTTCATCTTCTGAGATCTTCTTCAATTTCTTTCTTCAGAGATTTGAAGTTCTTCTCATACAGATCTTTCACTTCCTTAGCTAGAGTCACACCAAGATATTTTATATTGTTTGTAACTATTGTGAAGGGTGTTGTTTCCCTAATTTCTTTCTCAGCCAATTTATCCTTTGTATAGAGAAAGGCCATTGATTTGTTAGAGTTAATTTTATATCCAGCAACTTCACTGAAGCTGTTTATCAGGTTTAGGAGTTCTCTGGTGGAGTTTTTAGGATCACTTATATATAATATCATATCATCTGCAAATAGTGATATTTTGACTTCTTCCTTTCCAATTTGTATCCCCTTGATCTCCTTTTGTTGTCGAATTGCTCTGGCTAGTACTTCAAGTACTATATTGAATAGGTAGGGAGAAAGTGGGCAGCCTTGTCTAGTCCCTGATTTTAGTGGGATTGAGTCCAGCTTCTCTCCATTCAGTTTGATATTGGCTACTGGTTTGCTGTAGATTGCTTTTATTATGTTTAGGTAAGGGCCTTGGATTCCTGATCTTTCCAAGACTTTTATCATGAAGGGGTGTTGGATTTTGTCAAATGCTTTCTCAGCATCTAAAGAGATGATAATGTGGTTTTTATCTCTGAGTTTGTTTATATAGTGGATTACGTTGATGGATTTCCATACATTAAACCATCCCTGCATCCCTGGGATGAAGCCTACTTGGTCAGGATAGATGATCGTTTTGATGTGTTCTTGGATTAGGTTAGCGAGAATTTTATTGAGAATTTTTGCATCGATATTCATAAGGGAAATTGGTCTGAAGTTCTCTATGTTTGTTGTGTCTTTATGTGGTTTAGGTATCAGAGTAATTGTGGCTTCAAAGAATGAATTGGGTAGCGTACCTTCACTTTCTATTCTGTTGAATAGTTTGAGAAGAACTGGAATAAGGTCCTCTTTGAAGGTCTGATAGAACTCTGCACTAAACCCATCTGGTCCTGGGCTTTTTTGGTTGGGAGACTATTAATGACTGCTTCTATTTCTTTAGGAGATATAGGACTGTTTAAGTCATTAATCTGATCCTGATTTAACTTTGGTACTTGGTATCTGTCTAGAAATTTGTCCATTTCATCCAGATTTTCCAATTTTTTTGAATATAGCCTTTTGTAGAAGGATCTGATGGTGTTTTGGATTTCCTCAGGATCTGTTGTTATGTCTCCCTTTTCATTTCTGATTTTGTTAATTCGGATGCTATACCTGTGCCCTCTAGTGAGTCTGGCTAAGGGTTTATCTATCTTGTTGACTTTCTCAAAGAACCAGCTCCTGGTTTGATTGATTCTTTGAATAGTTCTTTTTGTTTCCACATGGTTGATTTCACCCCTGAGTTTGATTATTTCCTGCCGTCTACTCCTCTTGGGTGAATTTGCTTCCATTTGTTCTAGAGCTTTTAGGTGTGCGGTCAAGCTGCTAGTGTATGCTCTCTCCAGTTTCTTTTTGGAGGCACTCAGAGCTTTGAGTTTTCCTCTTAGGAATGCTTTCATTGTGTCCCATAAGTTTGGGTATGTTGTGGCTTCATTATCATTAAACTCTAGAAAGTCTTTAATTTCTTTCTTTATTTCTTCCTTGACCAAGGTATCTTTGATTAGAGTGTTGTTCAGTTTCCATGTGAATGTTGGCAATCTGTTATTTATGTTGTTATTGAAGAACAACCTTAGTCCATGGTGATCTAATAGGATGCATGGGATAATTTCTATATTTTTGTATCTGTTGAGGCCTGTTTTGTGGCCAATTATATGGTCAATTTTTGAGAAGGTGGCATAAGGTGCTGAGAGGAAGGTATATCCTTTTGTTTTAGGATAAAATGTTCTGTAGATATCTGTTAAATCCATTTGTTTCATAGCTTCTGTTAGTTTCATTGTGTCTTTGTTTAGTTTCTGTTTCCAGGATCTGTCCATTAATGAGAGTGGGGTGTTGAAGTCTCCCACTATTATTGTGTGAGGTGCAATGTGTGCTTTGAGCTTTATTAAAGTTTCTTTCATGAATGTGGCTGCCTTTGCATTCTGAGCATAGATATTCAGAATTGAGAGTTCCTCTTGGAAGATTTTACCTTTGATGAATATGAAGTGGCCCTCCTTGTCTTTTTTGATAACTTTGGGTTGAAAGTCAATTTTATTCGATATTAGAATGGCTACTCCAGCTTGTTTTTCAGACTGTTTGCTTGGACAATTGTTTTCCAGCCTTTCATTCTGAGGTAGTGTCTATTTTTTTTTTCCTGAGGTGTGTTTCCTGTAGGCAACAAAATGTTGGGTCCTATTTGTGTAGCCAGTCTGTTAGTCTATGTCATTTTATTGGGGAATTGAGTCCATTGATATTAAGACATATTAAGGAAAAGTAATTGTTCCTTCCTGTCATTTTTGTTGTTAGAGTTGGGATTCTGTTCTTGTGGCTGTCTTCTTTTAGTTTTGTTGAAGGATTACTTTCTTGCTTTTTCTAGGGCATAGTTTCCGTCCTTGTATTGGTGCTTTTCTGTTATTATCCTTTGAAGGGCTAGATTTGTGGAAAGATATTGTGTGAATTTGATTTTGTCATGGAATACTCTGGTTTCTCCATCTATGGTAATTGAGAGTTTTGCTGGGTATAGTAACCTGGGCTGGCATTTGTGTTCTCTTAGTGTCTGCATAATATCTGTCCAGGATCTTCTGGCTTTCATAGTCTCTGGTGAGAAGTCCGGAGTAATTCTAATAGGCCTGCCATTATATGTTACTTGACCTTTTTCCCTTACTGCTTTTAATATTCTGTCTTTATTTAGTGCATTTGTTGTTCTGATTATTATGTTGTTCTGATTATTATTATTATTTCTTTTCTGGTCCAGTCTGTTTGGAGTTCTGTAGGCTTCTTGAATGTTTATTGGTATCTCTTTCTTTAGGTATGGAAAGTTTTCTTCTATGATTTTGTTGAAGATATTTGCTGGCCCTTTAAGTTGAAAATCTTCATTCTCATCTACGCCTATTATCTGTAGGTTTGGTCTTCTCATTGTGTCCTGGATTTCCTGGATATTTTGAGTTAGGATCTTTTTGCATTTTGTGTTTTCTTTGTTGAGCCCATGTTCTCTATGGAATCTTCTGCACCTGAGATTCTCTCTTCCATCTCTTGTATTCTGTTGCTGATGCTTGTATCTATGGTTCCTGATTTCTTTGCTAAGGTTTCTTTCTCCAGGGTAATCTCCTTTTGTGTTTTCTTTATTATTTCTAGTTCCATTTTTAGGTCCTGGATTGTTTTCTTCAATTCCATCTCCCGTTTGGTATTGTTTTCCTGAATCTCTCTAAGGGATTTTTGTGTTTCCTCTTTATATGCTTCTAGTTGTTTACCTGTGTCTTCCTGTAATTCCTTCTTAAAGTCCTCCATCATCATCATGAGAAGTGACTTTTGATCCATGTCTTGCTTTTCTGGTGTGATGGTATATCCAAGACTTGCCATGGTGGGAGAATTTGGTTCTGGTGATGTCAAGTAACCCTGGTTTCTGTTGCTTTTGTTCTTACACTTGCCTCCTACCATCTGATTATCTCAGATGCTTGCTGTCCTCAATATAACTGATTGGAGCCTGTCCTTCTTATAATCCCAGTTGATTCTGGACTCCTTCAAGTCCAGCTTATACTGTGATCCTTTGATTGTGGGCTCCTGTGAACCTCTGGTCCCAGGATCTCGTGGGGAGTCCTCTAGGGCTGGTTAGACTGTGTGCCCAAGGAAACCGAGCACTGTCGGGGATGGGAAGGGACCTCTGCTCCTTGTCTGGCCACTCCTGTATTTCCCCAGTGCTGTCCCAGTTCCCGAGAGACTCTGGTCCCAGGATCACGTGGGGAGTCCTCTAGGGCTGGTTGGGGAGTGCACAGGCTGTGCGCCCAAGGAAACCAGACGCACTGGTCCTAAGATCCCGTGGGGAGTCCTCTAGGGCTGGTTGGGGAGTACTCATGGACCTCTTCTAACCTTGCTTGAAAATAACCTATATCTTCCTGAAATTGCCAACACTTAGAGAGTATCCTCAGGTGGTAGTAAAACCCTCGTTATATCAACCTTTCAAACAATCATCTTATCAAAAGATCTCCACAACTTCCACATCTTACAAAATTAAAACTCTGTATCAACCAAGAACTCCTGCCTCCCTTCCTGCCAGCCCATGGCAAACAGCATTCTACCCCCCTGAGAGACTGGCTACTCTGGACATCACAGGTGAGCGGAAGGCAGCATTTGTCCTCGTTGGGTGGCTCATTTCACTGTGTTGTGTCCTTCAGGTTGACCATGGCAGAGCAGTCAACACGGCTTTCTTTCTTTTCTTTCTTTCTTTCTTTCTTTCTTTCTTTCTTTCTTTCTTTCTTTCTTTCTTTCTTTCTTTCTTTCTTTCTTAAAGGATGATAAAAATTTAGTTGTGTCTATGCCATGCTTTCATCTAACAAGATGCACAGAAGTTACTTCTATCCCTTGGCTAGTATGTAAAATACAACCAACATAGGTTTGCAAAGTATCTTTTCAATTCTTTTGAATATATAAGCAGAAGTGGAACTGGTCACGTGGAAACTCCATTTACTTGCTTGTTTAAGACCAAGTCTCATGTAGCCACAGCTGGCCTTGGACTCTGGACCCTTGGACTCCCCCCTCCCAAGTGCTGAGATCACAGGCATGCAGCATCATTCCAGATCTACTTTTCTTTGTGAATAACCACTATGGCTTGTCTACAGTAGCTATACCATGCTACATGCTCACCAACAGTGCATGATGTCATTTCTCCACATCATCATCAACACAACACAACATACTGTCTCCTAACTAAAGCTTCTCTCCCTTAAAATTTTTCTCTTTTCTTTTCTTTTCTTTTCTTTTCTTTTCTTTTCTTTTCAAGACAGAATCTTACTATGTAGTTTTAGCTGACCTAGAGCTCACTATTTAGACCAGACTGGTCTCAGAACTCAAAGATCTGCCTGCATCTATCTCTCTTGAGTGCTGAAGTTAAAGTTATACAATACTACATTCAGCCTCCTTACACCTTTCTTCTTCTTCTTTTTTTTTTGTTTTTTTTTGTTTTTTGTTTTTTTTTGTTTTTTGTTTTTTTTTGTTTTGTTTTGTTTTTCGAGACAGGGTTTCTCTGTGTAGCCCTGGCTGTCCTGGAACTCACTTTGTAGACCAGGCTGGCCTCGAACTCAGAAATCGGCCTGCCTCTGCCTCCCAAGTGCTGGGATTAAAGGCGTGCGCCACCAAGCCCAGCTACAACTTTATAGAAACTGTTATGCAGTTCTGGTTTGCATTTCCCTGGTAATTGGTGGTACTAAGCTCTGTATACATCTACTACTTGCACATATCTGCCATAGATATTAACTAACCCTGTTTTCTTTGCATAGTTGTGTATGACTGTGTTGTCTGTAAATAGCTAACCTTATAAACTGATTTGAAAGTGTCCCCCTCTTCTCTAGGAGATTGGCAAAATTTATAAGAATTTTTAACTCTTCCAGTGATGCCTTTTGATCTTTGGGATTTTGTTGGGAGGTTTTGAACACTTGACTTAATCTGCTCATATTTTTACTTCTTAAAGACTTGCATATTTCTAGAACAGCCTCCAGTCCTAGACTGTCCTAGCTGCTGGCATACAGCTGTTTAGTGATATCTCACAGTTCAAGACTAAGTCCTGCACACCTCTTGGTTTTGATTTTTGTTGTTGTTGTTATTGTTCTCTTTTGTTGATGGCTATTCTAATCTGCTGCTTCTTTCTAACTCAGGTTCTTTTTTTTTTTTGGTTTTTCAAGACAGGGTTTCTCTGTATCGCCCTAGCTGTCCTGGAACTCACTCTGTAGACCAGGTTGCCCTCAGAAATCTGCCTGCCTCTGCCTCCCAAGTGCTGGGACTAAAGGCGTGCGCCACCACGTCCGGCTACTCAGGTTCTTTTTAAATGAATATCCTAACTTTTGCCACAACCTGCAAGTGCTGGCATGTGGCATGCTCACTGTCATTTCTCTGAAGGTATTTTTCCTAAATGTATCATTTCTTTGAGCACTGGCTCTTTTAAATGTATTAATTTACACATTGGTAAAGTTTCCCGTTTTTCTTTTGTGTCAATTTCCAGTTTTACTTCACTGTGATCAAAATGGACAGTTGATACGACTTAAGTCTTCTTCAACTTACTAAGATGTGTTCTGTAATCCAAAATGTGGCCTATCCTGGAGAATAAGAGAAAAATGTGTGTTCTGTTCTATTATTATTATTATATGGGGTGTTCCACATATATCTACTGGCTGAACTGGCTGCTAGCACCACCCTAGGTCCTGTAGCTACTTACAAAAAAAAAGCATTATTCAAAGTGAAATGTTGAATCCCTTTCTCCTTATTTTCTGTTTTTCCCCACCAATCTTTCTATGTGTACTTTGTATCTGTGCACCCTGTTGCTAAGTTCAAATGTTTACAGCTTAAATCTCTAGAGAAGAGACCCTTTTACCCTTCTGTAACATCCTTTGCCTCTTACAATTGTTGTATGGTGTATTTATATGACTTTTTTTTTTCTTACTATGTGGCATGTGTGTGTGTGAGCTACTCTCACAGTCTTCCGCACATCCTTTCATTTTCAGTCTTCGTATGTTCTTGTATCTACTGAGATCCCAGCTTAGATGGTGGCATGCTTACTTAGACTTCCAGCACCACATGCACTGGGTGTGGTGGTTCACACCTGTCATCCCAGTGCTGCAGAGCACAGACAAATTCAAGGCTGTGTTATACGGTGAGTTTGAGGCCAGCCTCATACACGAGACCTTGTCAAAATAAAGTTTAAAAATAATCAGAAATAAATAATATCTGGGTCACTATCTAAATGGTCCTAAAGTATATAAACAGGAAAATATACTCAAACAAATAAATATACTCAAATTTTTAAAGGAAAATAAACCAGATTAAAATAGCTAAAAGTAATTATAAAAATAGATGTAAACTAAATATAAAGTGAGACTACTGTAGAAAGCATACAGTTTTCTCTTACTGTCTCTCTGCCACAGATGACATCTGAGTTCCAGTCTTGCTCACTTTAGGCGGGGAAGCCTCACAGGAATGAATGTCATCTGTTTTAGTTACAGTGATCTTTGCTCCCTCTGGTGTCTGTATCCAGTACTGCAGAATCTCTGCTACTGTGAAGAGCTGGTTTGGCTTTGTTCTTTGTGTCCTTGCTACCCAGTGGAGGAAAAACATTTGGGGCTCTCTACTGTGCCACCTTCTGAAGTCATGCCTGCTCCTGCCATCCCTTTCATGCTTACTGTCCATACACTTGTCTCTTCTGCAATGATCTGTACATAGCCCTGGCATTTCCATCCTGGTCCTAGAGATAGACTCAGGTCACCATCTTGCAGGGTATACCACACTCAGTGGTATACTACTATTACTCTGTTTACCAATGTGGCTCCATTAGTTCACACGCTTGTGGTCAATGTATGGAATCCAAACCTTTAGCAGACAGTACAGGGAGTGTTGTAAACTTCACTTGAGTATGCAGTGGCACACTTTTTTTTCTTTAGTTTTCTCATTACAGTAAAACATAAATAAGTTATCATTTAACCATATATCGGTAGTGACTAATACTAAATACATTCACATGCCATCCTCTCACCATTATTATTTATCCAAAAGTTTATACTGCTCTCAGCAAACTAAATACATTAAACATAACTTCCCTTTCTCTTCTCCCTCCTGCTGCTCATCTCTGCTCTGCTTCAGGTCCCAATGAATGAGCCTATTCTAGGACTTCATATCCATAGAATGAAAACATATTTGCTTCTGTGTTGGACTGTTTTACTAAGCATGTTTACATAGTCTTCCTATGCTTGTGCATACATAAAACTTGTTTCTTTTTTTTTTTTTTTTTTTTTTTTTTTTTTTTTTTTTTTGGTTTTTCGAGACAGGGTTTCTCTGTGTAGCCCTGGCTGTCCTGGAACTCACTCTGTAGACCAGGCTGGCCTCGAACTCAGAAATCCGCCTGCCTCTGCCTCCCGAGTGCTGGGATTAAAGGCATGCGCCACCACGCCCGGCTAAACTTGTTTCTTTTTATACTGGAAAATGTCCAATGAAATATAAACACATCTTGTCTTTTAGCTGTGCTCAATTAACAAAATTGGTGTATAGTTTTAATGTTTTTAATTTTTTAGGATAATTTCCTACTTACCTTTAACCATCAACTTGACACAATTTAAAGTCACCTGAGAAGGAAGTCTCAAAGATTACCCACATCAGACTGGCCTGTGGGGATGTCTGTGCGCGATGTCTTGGATGCTAATTAATGTGAGGGGCCCAACCTACTGTGGACGGCACCATCCCTATGCAGGTGGCTATATAACACAGCTATGCAGGAGCAGTGTTCTTTCAAAGTTTCTCTTCCAACTTTGTGCTCAAGCTTCTACCTTACTCTATCCTCAGCAATAGATCATGACCCAGAAGTCCAAGGAGCCCTTTTTCCCTCTTTTTGATCAGTGTTTTTAATTACTGCTTAGTAAAACCAGTCCAACACAGAAGCAATTATGTTTTTATTCCATGTATATTAAGTCCTAGAATAGGTAGATTCATTGGAACTGAAGGCAGAGGAGAGATCAGCAAAAGAAAAGAGAAGAGAAATACACCTTGCACTTTTGGTGTCATATCTTGGGGGAGGGAAGGGCAAATCAGAAATTCAGTTTAATTCTCCTAGAAAATCTGTTTTCCACTGTGGCTGCTCCATTTTATACTATCACCAGCAATGCCCAGAGCTCCAGTTTCTCCTCATCAGCACTTGGAGTTTCCCTTTCCTATGTTTCTATAATCATCATGGTAAGCGTTAAATGGTACTTCAATGTAATTCTTGTTTACATGCCCCCATTAGGTGTGGTGTTGAATGCATTGTAATTTGTTTAGTGGCCAGGTACTCTGTTTACTCTGTTTTGATTTTAGAGATAGGGTCCTCGACTTATTCTGTATAGAGGATGAGCCTCTTGTCCTCATTTCCCAAATTCTGGGATTAAAATTGTGTGTCATGCCCTATTTTACCAAGTGTATATTTCTCTGATAGAATGCCTATTCAAGCTAAGTCTTTTGCTTGTTTTTGTTTTCCCTTTGTTTAAACCCAGAGCCTGGCACATACAGGATGTTAGAAGCTAGCCCTCTGCCACTACAATTTGTCTCCAGCAGCTGTTCAGTGCTGGGGTGTTTGTTGCCACTGTTTACACATGTCTAGACATCTTAGACACAAATTCCTATGGAAGAAATCTGTGTATTTGTTTGGTTGGCTGGTTGGTTTTTGACAGTCTCACTGTGTAGCCCATACTGGCTTCAAACTTGTTAAGAAGTCCAACCTGGGGGCTGGGTATGGTGGTGCATACCTTAAGTCTCAACACTTGGAAGGCAGAGGCAGGCAGATCTCTGTGATTTTGAGGCCAACTTAGTCTACATGAGACTCTATCTCAACACACCCCAAAAGAGTCCAAGCTCACTTCAAACTGATGATTCTTATGCCCCAGACTGCCAATTATAAGAATTGTAGGCATGTGCTATCTCAGAGATATTACTTATAAAAGTTTTATTGCATTTTATAGGTTTTGTCTACATTGTTAATTTGCTTTCTTGCTAGTATCCTTTGATTCTCAAAGATTGTATTCTGTAGTTTCAAGGGTTCAATCCAAGGGCCTTAAATATTCCAGTCAAATGTTTTACTACTGAGCTACCAAGTGCCCACATTTTAATTAAATTTTAATTAAATTTAATGAATTTTAATAAAGTTCAATTTTATCATTAAAAATATTATTTTTATTACTATTATTATTACTGTTGTTGTATCCTGTTGAGGAGAGTGCACTGCCACAGGGCATGTTTGAGATCAAAGGACAATTCTGTAGAATTGTTCCTCTATTCCCATCTTCAGGGATTCCAAAGTTGAACTCAGGTCACCAGGCTTAGACAGCAAGTGTTTTACCCACTGAGTCACCTCTCTGGCTCTTCAATCTATTTTTCTTTGTTGCCTACACTTTTGGTGTCATATCTTGGGGGAGGGAAGGGCAAATCAGGATCTTTGACAGTGTTTTCTCCAAGAGTCGTAACATTCACTAGCCCTGCACTCATACAGTCTGAAGATAAACACTGGTTTTGACAGCGCTTTAGCTGGCAACAGCTTCAAAAAAAAAATTTTTTTTTGAACACAGTCTCTTCAGTGCCTAGATTCTTTTGGTTAATGATTTGTTAAAAATGTAGTGCTCACCAATGAAAACAGTTCCAACTTTGCTCACAGAGTAAAGAAACATCTGTGATGTGATTAATTAGTTTTTAATTTCTATGAATCTATCTCAATTGTTTAGTCTAGATTCTAGAACACTGAATTTCTTAAAGTTGGTCATGTATGCACATCAAACTATCTCTTGCCTTGTAAATATTCCAATTGTGTATAAGGAATACACACATAAGGAAGGGGCAGGGTAAAGAGATGAGAATAAGAGCACAGAGTCCACACATTCTCCTCTTGCAGTGAAGCCCCAGGGTGAGCCTGAGGCTTTTTCCTTTGTGTTCCTTACTGTACATGCAAGGGCTTTTTCCTAGTGTGTACACCAAAGACATTTCATACTTAACTTCCCTGTGACTGCTAAAAGAAGAGTGATTTTAAACAATAATATTTAAAAGAGCTTCCCACTAAAATACTATAGACTCTAACTATACTGTGAACATGCATTTGCAGTGAGAGAGTGAACCTTTCTTTCATAACCAAACAACACCTTTTGAAACTTGAGCAGAGGGATGTTTGGTTTAACACCTACCGACTTTGAGTGTTCAATCCATTAAGATGACTCTCTCTGAGCTCAGACACTAATGACAAAACCATCTGTAAAACAAAATCAGCTGCAGGTCAGCTCATACTGCCACACGATTGATGACCTCATCTCCATTCCTCTTGCTGAGAGTGACACATCCCTCACTGTTTCCTCCCCAACTCTCAGAAAGGAAGGCAGTGCCACATCACACTGGCTGCCATGTGGGTTTCTACACCGAATGTCTAGGATTTTGCTGAAACAATGGGTACAAAGGTCATCAATGTCCTAGAATTAACACCATTGTCACAGAAAATTAAAACATACTGAGCTTACTTATTTTCTTTCTTTTTAGGTTCCTTTAAAAAAAATGCTTTTCATGTATATGACTTCCAAAACATCAAAATGACTGATAACAATCTAGGACCTCATTTTTAAAAGAGTATAGTGTGTGTGTGTGTGTGTGTGTGTGTGTGTGTGTGTGTGTGTGTGTGTGCATATGTCACATGCCCAGATGGAAGCTAGAGGACAGCTCTGTGGAGCTGGTTCTTACTTCCACCTTTCTGTGGGATCACACTCGGGTCACTGCCCTTTCATGGCAAGCACAGTTACACACTGGACCATCTTGAATCCCTTCAGTGGGGCTATTTTAGATATGAGATCTGCTCTGAAGTCTAGGCTGTGTTTATATTGGTTAAAAGATGTTCTTCTCAGAAATCTGAGTGAGGGGGACATTGTGAGAGTCTGAGGGTACCTCACACTTTGCAGTACAACCAATTTAAACTTATCCCCCGACCAGCTTACAAATGAAATTCAGACTATGGTTATTTTACTTGGCTTTGACAATTACTAGGGGTCACCCCTAATCTACTTTTCTAACTGCTAGTCTGGCAACTGCTCCAGGGGTGTTCTCCAAATACTTGCTGTTTCTCCTGGCCATGTGCTCCTGGTAGATCCCCTCTCATAGTACTTGATCCTTCTCCCCTCTTCCTCATTCTTCCTCCCTTCCTCTCTTCTCCACTCCCAAGCAGGTAACTCAAAATCCACCCACCTCTAATCCCTCCAGTAACTGGTAGTAGCCAGTTTTACTTAACCAATAACAAGGTTGGCACAACAAAAGCTGGTAACTGTGAAAATTCACTTATAGGCCTAGACCTTCGGGTACAGAATTTAACATTACAGTACTAAGCAACAGACCAAACCTCACACATCTTTCCTGTGGTCAGTCAGTCAGTTGCAAGTCTACCCCAGGTAAAAAACAAACAAACAAAAGTTCAACCACTCCCTGAAAGAGAACATCCCATTTGCCCTTCACATAATCAGTAAGAAATCCCATAGTAATAAAGTTAGATACTCACATTTTTAAGCAAACTAGGATAGTAATCAATAGACTCATATCCAAGACTTTTGGTAAAAAGACAAACTTCTTTCATGTCGAATCTGAATGCGGAAAGTACCTGAGATAACAAACCCTAGAAAACAAACAAAGATAAAGGTCAACTTCTCCCAAGCAGATGGACAAAGCCTGGAACCTGCAAGTGCTGTGGTTCCTATAAAACAAGTTATTTATCTTCAACTCAAGACATCAAGCAGAAATGCCAGCACTAAAATGAGTACATTAAGAGAAAATTTAGACCAAAGTTATTGTGGAACAAGACTAATGAGAGGCAAATCACACTGACCACAAGAAGAGCCAGGTCATCACCATCTCTAAACTGTGCAAACCATGGAGTTACACACAACAGGGCTTCACGCTCGCCACTAAACTACAGCCTTGGCAAATGTTCTTTATCACAGACTAGATGCAAGAATTTAAACCTGAAAAAGACCACCACCTTATCAGAAAGGAAAGGAAGGGTTACATAGCAATGGTTCCTAGAAATTGACTGCTAAAAAAACTAAAGTTATTATCTCATACAGTTCACTGAATACATGCGTTTAGTACAAAGAGGTCAATGTAAAAATTAGATAAGAAAATATAAGTGCTTTCAAGTGTCTAGCTGAAGAAAACATTTGCTAACTAAAAATCAAGACACAATAGGCAAGGTTAAGGGGTGGGGGCTACTTTTTAAGTAAAAATAGAATTTTGTCCTTTTCAGAAAATGATGTAAGCACAAATGACAAAGAATGTCAGGGAATGGTTGAGGGTCACATGCAGAAAATTACCACACAAGCTCCCAGATGGCAAGCACAAAGAGCATAAACGTTTAGTAAAGGGGCATTCCTAAGGAAACCCTAAGTGCCTAAAACACACACTGAACAGCAGTCCTCATGAGTAAGCCTTAACCCTGCTGCCCACAGCGCCAACCCAGTGAGTGAAAGCTTTGGCAGGCAAGGTCCTGAAGCTCTTAGAGTTCCCAGAGGCACAGAGAGTTCCTCAGAGAGTGAAGCACAGCTCACCCCACTCTGAGACTCCTGGGACTTTGCTACCTGAACAGGATATCTTAACAAATGAACAGAGACCCAGGCCTTCCTATTAAATCTCTATCAAATAGTTTTGACGTACCTGGCATACAATGAAGAAAACAAACCCCAATCTGACATTAAAAAGTCTCATTTACTGTTGTGCTGCAAACAACATCTTACAGCATATATGAATGTATAAAGATGGGCAGCCGTGACAGTTGAGAGCAGGGCAGGAGACAAGGCACTCAGTCCTGGGTTAAGTTCCATGGTGGGCACAGACCCCACACAGCAAACACACTGGGTGCCTGTGTCTTTGTGGTATCTATCAGTGTACTTGATTCCACTTCATCATGAAATAGTTGACATATTCAAAAATAATCAAGGGCACATGACAAACTATCAACTGTGAGATTTGGAGACATTAGAAACACAGAAACAGCCACTGTGATATACCCTCATCCACCACTCCACAGGCTTCTTCCCCAAATGGGAAATTCTGATTGACTCTGGCATGCTCTTTAGAGCAAAGGAGGCATTTTCTCAGAGTGGGCAACACCTGCTCCAGGGCCCTGAGCACAGAGCTCCAAGCTATGTTAGAATTCCACAGCTGGAAACCTGAGCCAGGAGACCCAGCCCAGGACCTCAACTTAGACAAGTTTATAGAGCTGCTTTAGTGAATCAGTGGCAGGAAGCTACTTCAACCTCTTCAACCACAACAGAACCCAGAGACACAGCCATCATTATTGACAGAAATGAACATGCTGAAGGAGAAAAGCCAGAAGCATCCATGGTGGGAGTTGGCTTTTGGAGCTTGCACTGTGAAGGCTCCTTACTAAAAGGAGCACTGACTACTTGGAGCCACTTGTATGTTGCTGCTGGTTTTCCTTCTGTTCAAACTTGTGCTAAGAACATAAAGTAAATAAGCTTCATACCACACAGAAGCATGTGAGGGCCTCAGCAAGAAAGCAAGGGACACTGAGGCTGGACCCCACATGGGTGCCATTGAGGTACTATAGACAGAGAAGACTTAGCCATGTATCAAAGGCAAATAAATGGAGGTGTACCACGTCTGAACCAGGCTGGGGAGGCCAGTCAAACAGGCTTAGTTTGGACATCAGCAGCTCTGAGTTTTGTATGAAAGAGCTAGGAGGGAGGGAGGGAGGGAGGGAGGGATGGCGGGCAGCACTGGGGACCCTGTCCTCCAGTACCAATCCAGAAAGAGCTTTGAATGCAGAAGCTGCTGCACCTGCCTCACAGACCCACACTCCAATCCTCACACATGTCAGTATTCTCCTACTGAACCTTCCTTATAGGTAAGGACACTAAGACACAGGTTAGATGCTGCCCAAGGCTGGATTCCACCCACTTGGCAAATCTCCACAAAATCCACAGATGCAAATCAGAACATTCTCAGTGTAGGCCCTCAATGGCCTCAGTCACTCTACTATGAAAGCCAAATGTCTCTTCAGGGCCAAGAGCCCTGGTCCCACCTCTCTGAAAGAGAGGAACAAGCCTTCTGGTCCAAATAAGAGCTTTACTAGAAGTGTGTGTGTGTGTGTGTGTGTGTGTGTGTGTGTGTGTGTGTGTAGGGAGTCCATTCCTCCAGTTCTGAGTATGAGTTTGTGTGGGGAGCAAGTTCTTCATATGAGCTAGCTTACATGTAGGATTGAATTCTAGTTGTCAGATCTGCATGGCAAGTGCATTTATCCACTGAGCCGTCTCTCTGTTATATATTTTATAAAACAAGGCCACATGGTGTAGCACCTGCCTGTTTTGTCTACAATTCCCTGACATGAACCACTAAGGAGCAGCACAAAGGTCCAGCCCCAGGTTAAACAAGCAGAGGTCACAAAAGCAGCACACTGTGCCATGTCCTGGGCCGACAAGCTCTTAAAACAAGCAAGCTTTAGTCCTGAAATCTCTCATTTAAAAGCAGATTTCAGGGGCTGGGAAGAAGGCTCAGCACTTAAGATCACTGGATACTCTTCAAGAACACCCAGGTTCAATTCCCAAACCCCACATGGTATTTGACAACCATCTGTAACTCCAGTCCCAGGAGATTTAAAGCTGTCTCTAAAGTAATGGGCATGCATGTGACGCCTAGAGTTAACATTAAAGTAAGACACTTAAATATACAAAATAAAAAGTAAAGCTTAAACTGCATAATTAATTAAGCTGGGTTGAGGATGTATCCCAGTGGCAGAGAACCTGTCAATTCTCAGCACACTGCCACCTAGTGGCAAGGGCTTTAAACACAGATCCATGAAAAGCAAGGCACTGGTTGCCTGCACAGAGGAGCAAGCTGATCAGGTCTGACTCTACCCAAGAGGATCCAGTAACATGAGGGACTAACAAAGACCACAAGCCAGTGTCTGCAAACAGAATATGGACAAATAAGCATGTGCTGACAGTAAAGCAGTGCACACACATCAGCAAGCCCTTCAGAGGTGGGAGTACAGAAACTAACATGTCTACAACACTTCAGATGTGTGTGACCCTTTGCATGTGCACCTGCTACAGCACACATGCAGAGCTCAGAGGACGGTGTCCCAGAGTCCTTCCTCTCCAGCAGTCACGTGGGTCCCAGGATCAAACTCAAGATTATCAAGGTTGGCAGCTGCTGATACCCTCACTAGCCCACATACAATGACTTTTGAGAAGAGCTGTTTTATTTTTACATGTTACCTGAGGGGTTGCCTGTATGGGTGTATGTGTGTAATGTGCATGCAGTGTTCCTGAAGGCCAGAAGAAAGCATGAAATCCTTTAGAATTTGAGTTACATAAAAGGTTGTGAGCTGCCATATGGATACTGGGAATTAAACATGGATCCTCTGCAAATGGCCTTAACCTCTGAGCTGGCTCTCCACAAAAGTATTTTTAAGTCCTGTGTTGATTCATGAAGAGCAGTGGAAAGGCCTTTGTCTAGGAATGAGTTCTCTCGGGTGTTTTTACTCAATTGGGCAAACCTCCTTCTTGTTTTCAGATGTTCTGGTTCCTCCCTCTCCTGCTACTGTTGTCAGGGCAGCTGTGTACGCTCCTGAGGGAACTGAGGAGGATCACAACAAGCATGGCCAAGGTAGAAAGAGGGGCTGTGGATGGAGCTTGCTCAGATGAGGAACACATCTATCTAGTAGAGCCAAGCTGTGGTGGATATTCCTGGACCAAGACGAAGCATTTATTTTATGCTTTTAAAAACAGTTTCTTTGTTTGATCATTAAAATTTTTTAGAATATCCACCACTATATTCTTCGTTGATTATGTCTCTTTATTCATGTTTTTAAATAAACAAACAAAAACTATGACCTTTTATTCATTCATTCAACAAATGCAATGAGAGTAGTATGTATTCCACAGAAGCTGGTAGGATGAGAAACACCACACCCACCCCCAACACCCACATACCCCCTACACACACACACACACACACACACACACACACACACACTGACTGTGATGGGCAGCAGAGACAGGAACTTAAGTGCTGTAAGAGGTAAGATGATCCATCAGTGACTGTGGAAACAGAAGGAAGGATGACCCTAACTCAGTTTTCTAAGCACTTCAGAATGATAGCATCTGAGCCATCTCAAGGCAGCTAGGGAAGCAGGAGGTGGACATGAATGATGTGGGCCTGGGTAAAGCAAGGCTAACACGCCTGAGCAAGAGATGGAGCTGGCACCAAACAAGTCATAATGGCCAGGCACCATGGCTGCTGCCCTCTCAGGTTCCTAAGCATCACACCTGCCAAACTTAATTTTCTTCTTTCAAGGAAGCCAACATCTCCTGCCTGTCTCTAGCTGCCAAACTTACCCTTATCTTTCAAAACCATCTTTTTCTGAGACTTCTGTTCTGCTCTCTCAGAGCCTCATGGGGCCCTGTTTGCACATCTATCTAGGGGCCTGCAATGCTGTTTTAAACACACATTCCGGTCCATTTGGTACCCACAGGCTTGGGAATGGAGGGGTTGTCTTACCATCTCTTACTTTCCCTGGAGTAACTGCAAGCTATCCTCACACTTGATTCAAATTCAACAGAAAGGAAAACTCTTTTATAACTCTTACAGGCTTCCTTTTTACATTTTTACAAAAGAACAAGAGAAATTCTGGGTTTTTTTTTTTCACTACTTGCTTTCTTTTCAGGTCATAATATACCCTCAAAACTAAAGGCATGACAGTGGTATGTACTTCAAAGAGAATGACTCAATTTAGTAACCTTGCCAGAGCATCATACTGCTATGGACTTTACTCCACAGATAACATGTCATTTTACAGCTCATGGTAGCCTGGGGCCTTCTAGAGTCTTAGGATACCCAGAAGGGACAGGGTAAGCAGCAACAAGCATTACCACTGTAGGAAGAGTCCTGGAAAATTCCAAGGCAAGCTCAGTTGAATTAAATCAGTTAAGAAGCTGCTCTTCACATTTTGAAACTAATTTTCATGGTTCATGCAACTGAATTACTTTGTCTTCCCCAATGTATTTCTCAGATACATTAAAATGTTTGACCTCCCCTTTCTTGAGTCCTTCCTGAAGTATCCAGCCTGTTAGCCTAGAGTGACTTCCAGAGGTGGAGCTGTCTGAACACTAAGCAAATGAAATACCTGTGTCCCAAAGCTAACCTAGTCACTTCCTCTTTTGTATATTTACATTTGTCTAAAAAAATTAATGACATTATAATATTATAACCAGAACTTTTATTTGGCTATCACTGATATTCCTAAATTAGCTGAATCACCTGCAAGTGATTTTTAGTTTTCAATCCTGGATATGAGGCTGAAAATTGGGCTTCTGTCCTTGACAACATCATCATAAATTACCATGTCTTCCTGATGCCTCCCCAAGTTTACACAGATGATCCAAGCATAAAACTAATGTATAAGCTTCACCTAAATTTACTCCAGAAGAGAAAACATAGAAATGCTGCCACCTCTTCTCAAGTAAAATACAGCAACATACACTACAGAGCCCAGGAAGGAGGTGTGTTGCATAACTTTTAAAAATGGATGTCAGGAGCTAGAGAGATGACTCAGAGGTTAGGAGCACTGGCTTCTCTTCCAAAAGGCCAAAGTTCAGTTCCTAGCACCCAGATGGCAACTCACAATGCTCTATAATTCAGTTCCAGGGGATTCAATGCCACCTTCTGACATGACGGCAGTAGGCACACAAGTGTCACAGAGACACAGATTCAAGTAAAACACTCAGACACATTAAAATAAATCTTAAAAATATTTTTTAAATGTGTGTCAGAGGTTTGCATAAATGGGAACACACAAAAGGTTTTGGCAAGAAGACTTCAGTGTCACCAAGTTGTGTACTGTCTGGGTATAAACTGAAGTTATCAGTGACAGCCTGACATAGGGTTGGTAGTAGAACATCACAACTTTCCTAAAACAAAGCAAGAAGTATAGCAGGACATGTGTCGAGGGAAAAGAAAAACTCAATGCCTAGGCAGGCACCTTGACTTGGTTTACATATAGAAAGCACACACAAGGTACAGTCACTACCCCATGCCATGATTATTCTACCCCTATCCATCCACAGCATGAGACCACTATAGTTCCTAAGGAAGGGCAGTCATCACTCTTTCCCAAATCATGAGCATAGCCACTCCCACTAGTATTGATGAAACTGGAAGGGAGACAGAAGCCAAAGGCTTGACAAGTTATGCAAGTTGTTTCACTGAGATGTTTTCAGTGGTGTTGCTTCTAGACTAAGAGTTAAAAGGCATCTTAAGATACAATGAGGATCATGAAGGAAAGGCCATCCAGAGGCTGCCCCACCTGGGGATCCATCCCATGTACAGCCACCAAACCTGGATGCTATTGTGGATGCTGGGAAGTGCTTGCTGATGGAAGCCTGAATAGCTGTCTCCTGAGAGGCTCTGCCAGAACCTGACAAAGACAGAAGCAGAAGCTCACAGTCAACCACTGAACTAAGCTTGGGGGTCCCCAATGGAGGAGTTGGAGAAGGGACTAAAGGAGCTGAGAGGGTTTGCAGCCCCATGGAGGGAGCAACAGTGTCAAAAGGCAAGACCCTGCAGAGCTCCCAGGGACTGGACCACCAACCAAAGAATACACATAGAGGGACCCATGGCTCTGGCCACATATGTGGCAGTGGATGGCCTTGTTGGACATCAGTGGGAGGATAGGCTCTTGGACCTGAGGGTATTTGATGCCCCAGTGTAGGGGAATGCCAGTGTGGGAGGACAGGAGTGTGTGTGTGTGGGGGGGGGTGGAGGAGCACCCTCATAGAGGCAGGGGTAAGGGTAGGGGGTAGGGCATTTCCAAAGGGGAGTCCTGGAAAGCAGAAAACATTTCAAATGTAAATAAAGAAAATATCCAATCAAAGAGGGGGAGGGAGAGGGAGAGGGAGAGGGAGAGGGAGAGGGAGAGGGAGAGAGAGAGAGAGAGAGAATATGAATATGAATGAGCACATTTGACACCAGGATAACATGATCCAAACCAAAAAGAAATGGACCCAACTTACAGGTATACTCACAGCGTTGTCTGAATGGGAAGAAATGTCCCCTTACAGGCTCAAGTTTTGAGTTCTTACTCCTCAGTGAGATAATACATCCTTAACAAAGAGCCAGGGTGCACTAACTGCAGTCTGAGTGTGTTCACCTAAACCACGCTTCTGCAGTAATACAGGGTTAGTATCCTATCTCTACCTGGAGCACACAGAACTTAGCAATATGTGAGCATAGCAACAGAGCAAATCTGAAATCACAGAGTTTCTTTTATTTCAATCCATGATTTAAGCCATGAAATGATTTCTAACTTGTTAGAATCCACAGTGACCTCCATCCTAAATGGAAGAGTTCTTAATATGGAAAAGGGACTCACAGAAACCATGAGCCAAAGACATACCTTTACCATACCACAAAGCAAGACTCACAGGGGTCCCTGAGAACTATACCTCCTACACCAAGGAACACAGAAATGTCTTGAAAATAGTTCAAATCAGGGAGTAGGGAGTATAACTGGGTTTTCCTTATAAACTAAAGCCCTAACTTTCAGCAACATGAACTTGCTACTCAATACTCCTTTAAGTGAAGGTCTGTGTTGACACACTACATTGCTGATACCCCTTATGAGGACTGCAGAAGTACCAGGAGTGAGTAGGTTTAAACAAATCTAATTTCCCCACTCTCAGCACAATCAATACTTGGATGATAATTCTTTATGGTTGAGGGAGTCCTAGGTATCCCTCCCCTCTAACGCCAGTACAGCTCAACTCCTCCAGGTTACAACTCTGAAAACTATCTGCAGACACTGCCAAATCACCTTGGGAGGAAACTGCCTCTACACAGGGGCTTGCATTTAAACATACCTGCAGTTTGTAGCTACAACTGCTCCTCCTTCCTTCCTCCTCATGCGCCCTTCCCACCGACCTCTCCTTTTTGTTTGTTTTGGTGGTGGGGCTGAGGACAGAACCTAGAGCCTCACACACAGTAAGTAAGTTCTCTACCATGGATACACATATCCAGCACTGAATTATCTAAAATCTGGATATTCTAACATGTTGGTAAGTAAAGCAAGGAGATGTGTATGACCGGTATGGAAATAACTGCAGGAGTCACAACAGTCTGCAAGAGCTAAGTCATACAACACACATCAGTATAATTTTCAGTTATATGAAAACAAATAGAATAAATGGTTAAAAAGACTAGAAATATCTGTAGGTCACTAAAATCAGAGATCACGTCTGGGGAAATCTATGAGGCTGGATAGGCTGATACACCTGCATTAACTTTTTTGAGACTACAGTAATACATTATTTCTTTAATTAGACAAAGTAAAAGGGTAGAGAATTGTGGAGTATTCAGCAGGCCAAGTCCTAGCTACTAACCTAAAATATTTTAAACCATGTCGTCCCTCTCTGCTTTCTACTTCCACAAACTATAGATGATAATTACTTCATAGCACTGTTACAAAATGAAGTGGGGTTTATGCATGTAAAAGGCCACCAGGGTTTGTGGCTCATGGCACATCCTGATCATCAGTAACTGCTGTAACTGAAGCCTCAGTTTGGGCAGGGCTGGGATATGGCCTGACATCGAGGGAACCCTGCTCCTTCAGTCTTTGTTTTCTACATCTCCTGCATCTCCTGCATCTCCTGCATCTCCTGCATCTCCTGCATCACCACAGAGGCTTGCTATTGAATGCTGTGATCTGACAATGAGAGGATCATTGCTAGGGTATGATTCATATTCTATCCAGTCGAATATGAAATGTACGTATGAAGAGACTCAAGAGGAACTGAGTGTGAAAATGGATTCACATAAGTCTGATTTTCTCATGATGTAATGTGTACACATCTCATTCAGAATCATGAGTGCTGTTACCATGACAATAATAAAGTCCCTGCCTAGACCATGAACTGGGGCCAGAACTAGCCTTTCCAGAAGAACCACCAACAGTCCTGCAATGCCCCAGCACCAGCAGTCAACACCCTAGAACTTGCCCACGTCCCAAGCTCTACATGGAGGAATAGCCTACATGAGATACCAGAGAAGAACATTTCAGTCATCCTATGGATCCCTTGTTCTAGCTAAAGAAATTCCATCATCTGGTATAAAACTCCAGCAAGAGTCAGAAAAGCCACCCCCCTCTGTCTCTGTCTGTCTCTGTCTCTCAGATGGCAGATGGGCTTGGCATTGAGAGACAGAGTTTCTCTATGTAGCCTTCGCTGTCCTGGAATTCACTTTGTGGACCATGCTGGTCTTGAACTCTGAGATCTTCCCACCTCTGCCTCCTGATTCCTGGAATTAAACGTGTGTGATGCCACCTCCCTGACAGTTTCTCTCTCTTTGAAATAGAAAAAAATAACAGCTATCAACATCAAGAGGGTGGAAAGAAGCCATGTACGTAGTTCACAGGCTCATGATCTGGCTCATAGTAGACACAAAATGCACACTAGCTTCTATGGAGAAGTACCAGCACTGATCCAATAGCTCTGAGACAGGCCAAACACCTAGAATCTAGCAGGAGACGCACAGTGTGAGTTCTGCCTCATGCTCTGTGTGCTGTTAGCTATTGCCCATTGAACTTAAGCATTTGCCATATTCCAAAGTAGAGATGATTAGGTCTCTATAGTCTGTCCCTAGGTCCATCCTTCCCAAGACAGTAGAGGTAGCATGTTTGTCACTACTGCCACAGGTTCAGGGTATGCACAGTCAGTGGGATCCTCGTAGTGTTCTCCATAAACATTCCTTGGCTCCATCTATGGCTTTCTCTTGTGACTTCACATTCAAACACCCCAACCCAGGCCATGATTACTTTAAGAGGCCCCAGAGGCCCAGGAACCATACCCCTGAGTTGAGGGGCTTTCCCCATGAGGAAAGCCCCTAGGCAATGAAAACTTTTTTTTTCATTCTTTGTTTTCTTTCGTCTTTTTTCTTTTCTTTTTTCAAGGCAGGTCTCATCCTGTAAGCCAGGATGGTAGGAACCCACCATGTAGCCTAGGCAGGCCTTTAACTTGCTGTAATCCTCCTGTTTCAGCCTCCCAAATGATGAGATTACAGGCACGAGACACCAGCCCATGCCTTTAAGTCTAATACTCAGTGAGCCCTACTGTCCCTAACGTGGTTAATTATTAGAGCCTGGAAGTTTTACATAGCAATCTCAATCTGTTTCTGTATAGCTCAGCTCTGTTTCCTACCTGTGTTCCAGCCCTCACCCATTCTCTAGGACTTTTTAACTCATTTCCCTATTCCTAACAAATAATATTCCCTTTCTTGTCTTTCCTCTGTAACCTAACACATCCTAGCGTTGTGTTTCATCTTACTGGACTTCCAAAATTAAAAATGAGACAGGGATTTGGCTCAGTGCGCAGAGCCCTTGCCTCCCATGTATGAGGCCCTAGGTGGGATCCCCGGCACTACATAAAGCTAGGTGAGATCATGTATGACTGTAACTGCAGAGGGATCAGAAATTCAAGGTCATCCTCATCTACAAAGCAAATTCAAGTCCAGTCTGGGTTATATGAGACTTTGCCTCCATATAAACAAACAAAAACAGACAAAATGGACCATGTGGTAGTGGCACATACCTTTAGTCCTAGCACTTGGAAAACAGGGGAAGGCAGATCTCTTCTTGAGTTTGAGGTAGCCTGCTCTACAGAGCGAGTTCCAGGACAGACAGGAGTACAGAGAGAATCCCTGTTTTGAAAAACAACAACCAAAAAGACAAAACAACCAGAGTAATGTCATATGTTCCTATAAATTTTTAAAGTGTATGACAAAAAGTTACTAATGACACATTAAGTGGTTCACAGGAAAATGCACTCTTGACTTTGGCATGGGATTTTTTTTTGGTAGTGCATCATTCAAATCCTCAGCATGCCAACTTAAAGGGTGGAACTAATTTTTCCAGTTACTCTTTGCAGCTTGGCATCCCTGGCCAACATTAATTATTGCAGACAGATTCTTTGACTTTTCCTTCAAAATCTTGACTTCAATTTTCCCCCCTTTAAAATTTATATGTCCCACTGTAGCTTAAATGAAATGACCTACAGTAAAAACCTAACTGGCCTGGTATTTTTAGGCCCTCTTTCATGTGAAGTAAAGACTCAGAAATCCGGAGCCTTGAATCTAAGCAAGGCAGAGGCTGCCTCTCTGTACTGCCTCCCCATGGCCTCTGTTTACACAGCCCACCCAGAGCAGGTGCTGGCAGAACACAGCTCCAAACATAACAAGATCTGCAGGTTCTACTTTTGCTTACAGAACTTCTGGCTTGCTCACTCAGTTCCAGGGGGGAATAAGAACTGACTTTTCAAAAGCCAAAATCAAAAGGCATAAGAAAATTAGCTTGGATGCAACGGTACAAACAGGTACAACTGCAGGAAGTAAAACCTGTTCAGAATAATGTGCACAGAAAGACAGACCTAAAGCTTGCATTCTGCTGAGGAAATGCATGAGGAATCCATGACAAAGCATGGAAACTCAACTTTTTGCAAACATTCCCAAGAATTCTGCCTACCTCCTTTTCTAATGCCATGTGGCACTGGTCTTGTGAGGCCCAATTCTTCTAAGTCCACTCTGGATCCTCTCCTCCCCAGTGCCCACATAGCTGGCACTACTTAGACATCACACTGTAAATGAAGGTGCAGAGACACCACGAACGAGACCACTACATGGGTGGAAACACAGTTTATTTAGAGAATCAAACTGTCGGGATGGGGGAAGGGGTTGTGAGGGGGAGGCGCAGGGAGGGCAGGTCACAGAGGGCAGTGGGAGAAGCCCCCACAGTTTTATGGGGACAGGTATGAACAGGAGGAGGGATGGGAGCCAGAACAGCCCGGGAGGGGTTTTGATCCATTACAGAATGTTTGGGTGAATCAGGAACTAGATGTCCTGTGCCTAAGGTAGTTGACTGTAAAGGGTGGACGGGAGTGCCTCACAGGATTTCTGAGGAATGCCAAGTAAGGTTTTTGTTTATCTAAAAGCAATTCTTCTGCTTACCTGGTCAGAATCCAGCCTGAGCCAAGCCTAGGCTGTCATTTTGGATACTGTCATCATCACTGTCATTTTGGAGCCCCATTTTTGACCTAACACACACACACACCAGATTCCACTATGAAGGCTTCTATTTCCAACTAAAATGCTCAGGGGCTTAGGACTGCACGGCTCCCCTAGAATGCTTCCTCGGTTGATTTGCTTGATTGTCTCCTGGGCTTGTTGTTCCAGCCACAACATCATGTGTTACTGTTCTTTCTGCTGCCATGAGCTTCATGTTTTCAGCCCACAGGCTGGCACTTCTCACCTAAGGCCAAATGATTGAAGACAGACTGTGGACATCTCCCCCCTTTGTAACTTCCAGTCGCAATTTTGATGTGCATCCAGGAATGGGACTCACTACCCTGAGCTGGACATGGAAGCATGATGTATTATTATACTTATGAGGGGTGTATCTTTTTTTTTTTTTTTGTCATTTTCCTTCTGCTAGAAGAGGGGCTTCTTCTCTTTGGTGGGAGTCTTCTGATCATCTCACTCTTGAAAGTTTCCCTGTTACCCAATTCCCATGTGAAGACTTACCTCTTACTTTCTCATATATATTACTTCTCTTAGAAGGCAGCAACCCCCCCCCCCCAAGTGCACAGTGCACCAGGAACTATGAGAGGCACTTGTCTTGGATACAGATGGTGTACACTTAACTTTCCCACCAAAAATGTATGAAAAACATACCTGAGTGAGTTTACACCAGCATATAGTATCCTCCCTGGGTTCTGCCTCCATCATTCTGACGGGTGTACATGGTGGCTGGCTATGGTGGTGTTTTCTGTCTCCTCAGGGCTAATGACAATGCAGAGCTTGTCAAGCACTTTGCTCCATCACTTTGCTCACACTTTGTGAGGTATCTGCTTACTCATTTTCTAGATGGACTGTTTTTATTAAACACTTAGTTCCCTTGGCACTAAGTTCTTCATCAGACATGTGTCTGACATTCTTCCTCTTCTGTCTCTCCTTGCTCTTCTTGGGATACCAAACTCATCTTTCCCTCTCAGGTAAGCCTTCTTTTGACAGGTTCTGTTTGTGGCACCAAGTCTAAGAGCTCCTGATCATTTTATGTATTCTTCCCAAGAGCTGAGCCCCATCCAGCTTTGGTTTAAGACTATGCCTTGTGGCATCCCTAACAGTGAGAAGATTTTTATGGAGCCCTTTTTCCTAGCAGGAAGCCCCTGCTAGAATCTTCTATACAGCAATACCCCCTTCTCTGTAAGCCTGAGACCTGTGTTGTTCTTATTTTCACACCTCCCAAGTGAGAGGGCCCAAAGTATGACACAAGAAATGCATGTTATTAAAATTATTTTTCTTATATCTTTTTTTCTTCATATTATAAAGGCAAAATACATTTTCCCTTGAAAAGACAGGATAAAATGCTGTGGAGATAGCTAAATTGATAAAGTGCTTTCACACAAACATAAGGACCTGAATTTGGATCCCAAGCACCCAGGAAGCATGCCATGTGGGGTGACTTGTACCCGTGACCCCAGCATTAGGGAAGCTAAAACAAAAAATCCCTGGGACTCATTGACTGCCAATCTAGCTGGCTGAGTTCCAGGTTCTGCATGAGACACTGCATCAGGTATGAAGAATAGTGATAGAGGAAGACACCCAACATCAATCTGTGACCTCTACATGTGCACCTCCCTCCCTCCTGTCATCTCACAAACACACATGCACACACAGAATGAGCATCTCTAATCAGAAAATTGTAAACCTGAAATGCTTTTAGCAACAATGTAACATTTCAAACAAAAAATTCTATATATCCAACTTTGTTTTATGAAAAAGTTACTGAAAATATTGTCTAGGGCCAGGAAGATCAATCAATGAGTAAAACACTTACCACCCAAGTGTGATGACCAAGTCTAGATTCTCAGAACCCACATGCTAAACCAAATTCATACAACAAATCCCCTTGCCTAAGTGTGGTTCACTCTTTCCTTCTGCAGTTCCTTCAAAGCAATCTGCTAACGAAATTGTTATTCCTTTTATTCAGCAAAGGAAAAGAGACAGATTCTGCAGAAACTACATAGGGAAGTTAGAACAAAATCTTCCTGTAAACAATGAAACCCATTAATTTAGTGCCTACTGATCTAAATTAGTTTTTTTACGAATAAGAAACAAACACCAAATACTAATACTAGCCAAGATACAGAAAACCACCTACCTAAGACAGCAGTTGATTCATTACTACACGATTGGTAACAGCAGTCTAAAGGTTTCCACATTTAAAAAGATTTCCAGAAACCAAGTCCCTTGACGTACTCAAAACCTCAGCTTGGTGACCCTGCATGCCGTTCCACAGTAGGGTATGCACCTACATCTTGATAACTTAAAGAAGCATTTGCAAGTATACCCACATGACAGAGAATGCATGTGGAAGAAAACTGAAAACCTCAGAGAGGTGTTTGATAGACTCTGCCAGCAGCACTCTCATCTGATCCCCAAGCAAACAGCCTACAGTGTCAATCACAGAGAAAGAGGAAACTTCTTCTCTACTACAGGATTGACTCCAGGAGTGCTGCTTACTTCCCAGAGAGCTGAAAAGATAATGGGACAGCAAGCAGAGAGGCCTGTCCCCAATAAAAACAGGCTTTCCCAGCTTTGAGGCAGGACAGTGGCCTAGCTCTGACATTAGTCAGCATCAGTGATCCTGCTTTAAATGTTTAGTAAATCACTAAGACAGAGAGAAAAAGGCATTTGCACAAGATCTTACATCATATTTCCTAATGATAGAACTTTATCTCACAGGGCAGTGATGTCTCTTTCACGTCATAAGCAATTATATTCTAAAGGTAGGATTTGTAAAACAGGATAAATTCGAAGTGTTTTTGTTTGAATTTTTTTAAAAGGGCAAAAGCAATAATTATGTTGCCAGATGTTTACAAAAACTACAACAGAAAAAATTTAAATAGCAGTTGGAGCTGAGGGCAGTGTTTGTGTAACTGAGGTAAAAAGGTTCCAAGTTCAAGGACAGCCTAGAATGCCCAGAGAGGGGGGCTGGGGGCGGGGGTGGGAGGGAAAGTGCATGGTTCCACTGGCTGGCATGTGTCGAAGTCTATTTTTAAATGCATAATACTAGTGGCTAAGTAACTTAGAAAAGAGTTTTCAGTTCACAATTGGAGGCTAAAAATACAAAGGGCATTTGTGGGGGTTCCCTTAGCCACATTACCTCACAGCATATGGCTTCATGTCAGAAGTATGAGTGACAGGGACAAGGAGTCAGATTGACTAATTTAGGTCATTTGAGGTGCCAGAAGCTCCCTACAGCCCCCTACCTCTTAAAGGTCTACCTCCTCCCAACTCAGCCATACTACGGACTAAGCTGCCAACAAATGAGCTCCCAGGGTACTTACAAAAACCACATCACACCCTACAGCAGCATGGCAGAACATATAAAAGATGGCAAGCTACCGTGCTTGTCAAAAGCTATGTCATAAAATATAGAAGGGCCAGAGCCATAGTACCAACCGCTTATGAAAATAGCAAAGGGTAGCAACTATGAAGCCTACAGCCCTTCACAGCAAAGGGTAGTGACTATAAAACCCATGGCCCTCCACTGCAAAGGGTAGTGACTATGAAGCCTACAGCCCTCCACTGCAAAGGGTAGTGACTATGAAGCCTACAGCCCTCCACTGCAAAGGGTAGTGACTATGAAGCCTATAGCCCTCCACTGCAAAGGGTAGTGACTATGAAGCCTACAGTCCTCCACTGCAAAGGGTAGTGACTCTGAAGCCTACAGCCCTCCACTAAACTTACAGGACACTGACAGATTTCCTTTATAAAAAGATACATGTTTTAAAGGGTACAGTAAGCGACTAACATCACCTTACTGTGGGTTATCTCCCTCTACCTTTTATAGACTCACTTGTATAAAACCCTCATGGTGCTGACAGAAATTGATTTGAGCTGCAGTAAAAGATAGAGGATAAATAAGAACAACTTTTGTATTTTTTTAGTTTCAGGATCCCAAAGACCTCTGTGTCTGCAATGTACATTACCCAGTGCAAAGCACAGTAAGTACTCCCACCTAGAGCAGGTGTGGACTGTAAACATCACTGGAGACAGGGCGGCACCACTGTTGATTACAAAATAGAGTTAGCACAAGCTAATGTGTTCTTTACAGACCCTGGCGAGGAACATTAAGTAATTTCAAAAAGAGGAGTCTAAACTCACATAAAATATCCAGCACTTCAATTTCAAAAAAATTCTACCTCTTCTCTATCCATGCCTTTCTATGACCAGAGTCTTTCCTATAAATGGGACTCTAACTGTAGAGAGGCCTGGATCTTCAGGAGGGCACAGTCAAGCTAACTAGACCCTGGCAGCTGGGGAAATGTTCTCAGAGTGTCTGTGAGAGCTAACTTTCCCAGGCAGGGTCTCAGGCAGAACACTCCAGGACCACACACAGTGAGCCTAACCTGAGGCTCTAAAGGTCTTCCAGACACAGTTTTATGGGAAGGTTGATCCCAGTGTCTCAAGGCAAATCTGAGATCCGTGAGCAAGCACAGGAGAGGAGCACTAAACACTTCCTCATCAGAACATGCTGACTGGTAACCTGAAGAGAGTGTTGAATCCTTGCATTAGACACAAGTAACAGACTGCACATGCTTGCTCATTCCATTGAAAAGCAACCCTTCATTTCATAATGGAAAGACAAATCCAAATGCTGGTTACATTTGACATTTTTAACTTGACCCAGCTGCACCCACACCCTTGGCCAGAGGGTGCCCTATCAAACAGCCCAGCTCCCCCAAAATAACAGGACTCATAGAGAATAGAAGAGCCCAAAATAGCTCTAAAGCATCTTCAGTAAAGTTGCTTGGAGCTGAGCTCAACAAGTGTCATCAAACAGAGACTCCAGAAGTTTATCATGAACAGAAATCACCAAAGCATTTGAGGTTTGTTCTTGATCAATAAAACTCTCCCAAATCCATCTAATGGGACTAGGTTTCATGTGGGAACTGATTCATTCCAAAATATATGTCCATTCTTTCTCTTTATGCTGGTCTGACAATGATTTTATAATTTATAATTATAGACAATGTATCTATCCATCTATATACCAGCTTACAGAAAAAGTACAGTTTGCACTGATTTTATTAGGGATTCCATTTTGTGATACACAAGCTTGCAAGCCACTCTGCTTTATACCTTTTCTTTACTTTATTCAGTATGTGTAATGATGGCATGGTGCATACCAGGCCAGCCCACCTCAAAAACCAAAAACAAAAGTAAAAAAGACTACTCAAGAACAAAGTGGGCAGCAATGACAACAGTTGGAAACAAGGGAGAAACAAGGAAGAAACAAGGGAGAAACAAGGAAGAAACAAGGGAGAAACAAGGGAGAAACCAGGAAGAAACAAGGGAGAAACAAGGGAGAAACAGGGGAGAAACAAGAGAGAAACAAGGGAGAAACAAGGGAGAAACAAGAGAGAAACAGGGGAGAAACAGGGGAGAAACAAGGGAGAAACAAGGGAGAAACAAGGGAGAAACAAGGAAGAAACAAGGGAGAAACAAGGAAGAAACAAGGGAGAAACAAGATCCCTCAGGAAAGTACTAGAGAAACCAAGAGACCAGTTTAACGCTTTTCTGCTGTTGCTGTTTTGGGGTTTTGTTTGTTTGTTTTGTGTTTTTGTTTTAAGAAATAAGTAAAAATATTTACTTCAATCTGCTGAGACTGAGAAGTTACCAACTGCCAATGATTACAAGGTCAACTCAGCTTTGTGCTGAAGGAGACATTAGAAGTGTTAAGTTTTATTTTAAAGCTGGACAGTGAAAGCAAAAGCAAAAACATTCCAGAAGATTCTGCCTGGTAAAAGCCAATCATCTAAATAACAAACATCTAAAGAGAAGGCTCTAGAAAAAGAAGGAAAGGGGAGGTTGTCAAGGTTAAGCAATCAAAATGGCAGCCTGAAAAGCCAGAGAAGAGTGGTCACTTGTGCTCTTTTCTCACAGACCCTCTCCAGGAACTGGGCTGAGCCGTCTGCAGGGCTGAAGCCATGACCACCCACAGCATGCTGATGAAAGAGTGCTGCACTCCAGATCTGCCAGTATGGTCTACGCCATGCTCTAGTCATTACATTTTTAGTCTTTTATAATCTGTTGCATGTGTTGTGGTAAGTCCCCTACAGTGCCTAACAGCAACAAAAAAGGAACAGGAATAGCAAGTTATTTTTAATGTGTACAAATATCTAGAAGACTGGAAACTTTTAATATTATATCTTGACTTTCACAAAAATGGTTTAACTTGACATATATCTACTGCTATAATAGAATAGGGGGTCCACTATGAAGTCCCTTTTGATCCCTATAAGAAGATATACAACCCAAGTTAACCAATCCCTTAACAAACAGCTAAGATAAAGGTTGAATGTGTACAAAAAGAACATTTACCTTTCCATCTATCCAGTGATCGAGCACACTGGGGACATCAAAGGGCACAGCAGTTAGAGAATCCTACATATCTGCTTCACCTTCTAACTTCCCTTCCATGAGAAATCTGCCTCCTATTCTAATTTTCTTCACAACAAATGTAACTGTCACCACGTACATTGGAACAAGTACTGAAGAGAATGTGTACCAAATAAAGGGGATACATAATACTGGCTCTGCTCACCATAAGCTGGTCTTCTCTGAAGACTAACAATGCCATCAAGGTGGGAAGAGGACCTTCATATTTCATTTTGATGACAAGTCAGCTCTGACCCAGACAAGTAAGAAAGACCCAAGCCTCCATCTATGCTAGGCTGCATAAAGACCTCTGTCTTGGTAGGGTTATGTGAGGGGGCTGCCAGGGACCAAGGTCACTATCACAAAAGAAAAGAAACTCAAAAGGAAGTAAACAATCACATGCATTTAAAAATAAATGAATAAATCCCCCTTCGAATAATAAAACATGTGACCTTTGAAAGATCTTTTTGAAAGGCATGGAATTATCATAAATAAGGCCAGTATGAACATAGTGGAACACATTCACCTGTGGCATGGTGGGGCATCTTTTGGGTATTCCCAAGAGTAGTATAGCTGTGTCTTCAGGTAGATCTACTTCCAATTTTCTGAGAAACCATGTTGATCAATAGAATAGAATTGAAGACCCAGAAATAAAACCTGACATTTCTGGTCACTTGATCTTTGACAAAGACGCCAAAAATATACAATGGAAAAAAAGAAAGCATCTTCAATAAATGGTACTGGTCTAACTGTCTGTATGTATGTAGAAGAATGAAAATAGACCCATATTTTTCACCTTGTACAAAGATCAAGTCCAAGTGAATCAAGGACCTCAACATAAAACTAGATACACTGAATCTAATAGAAGAGAAAGTAGGAAAGAGTCTTCATTTGCACAACGAAATATTACTCAGCTATTACTCTATTAAGAACGAGGACATCCTGAGTTTTGCAGGCAAATGGATGGAACTAGAAAATATCATCATGAGTGAGGTAACTCAGACCCAAAAGGACATACATGGTAAGTACTTACTAATAAGTGGATATTAGCCAAAAAATAAAATAATAATACAGAATACACAAGATACAGTCCACAGAACTCAAAAAGCTCAACAAGCTGAAGTGCCCAAGTGAGGATGCCTCAGTCCCACTTGAGAGAGAGAAGAAAGCAATCACAAGTGGGGAGGGAGTGGAGAGAAAGTGGATGGCGAGGGGGAAGTGGGATGGGGGGGAGAGAAAGGAACCTGATCTGGTATTGGGTGAGAGAAAAAAACTGAATGCCTGCTGGCCAGCAGAAGAATCTAAACCCCAGGAAATAGGAGGTTGGGGGATCCCCCAGAGTGCACCAGAGACCTGGGAGGTGAAAGACTCTGCCTCTCAAAAGACAAAATGCCTAACAGTAGGGAAAGGGAACTTATAGAGCCCACCTCCAGCAGGAAGACAGGACATCTAGTGAGGGATGGGGTTGCCATGCCACAGTCACACCTCTGACTGAAAGAATTACAGGGATGGAAATGGAGAGGGGCCTGAGGAAAAGAAGGTCCAGCAACAGGCCCAAAGTAGGATCCAGCTAAAGGGAGGTCCCAAGGCCTAACACTATTACTGAGGCTATGGAGTGCTCACAAAAAGGGATCTAATCATGATTGCCCTCCAAAAGACCCAACAAGCAGCTGAAAGAGTCAGATGCAGATATTTGCACCCAACCAATGGACAGAAGCAGCTGATCCCTGTTGTTGAATTAGGAAAGGCTGAAAGAAGCTGAGGAGAAGGTCGACCCTATAGGAGGACCAGCAGTCTCAACTAATCTGGACCACCAAACAAACAGTGTACACCAGCTAATATGAGGCCCCCACACATACAGTAGAGGACTTCTGGGTCTGTGTTCATTCAGAGATGATGCACCTAACCCTCAAGAGACTGGAGGCCCCAGAGAGTTCAGAGATCAGGTGGGGTGGAGGTTGGAGGCATCCGTGTGGAGACGGGGTGGAGTAGGGAGGAAGTGTGGGATGTGGAGCAGTCGGAGGGTGGATGGGGGGGGGAGTGGAATATGGAGTGTAAAAAATAATTAAAAATAAAATAATTTTTTAAAAAAGCATGAAATTAAAACAAGACTGTGTCACTTCTGTGACCCTGCTGCCTAGGACAGAGGACAGCCTTTTATCTAGGAAAGCAAGCCTCCTATGAAAGGCTATGTGCTGAGCTTAGGCAAGGAGTGAGCCCTTCTCTTCTACACATACCCCAAAGGCCATATGTATTCCCAATCCACAAGACTCAGACTCAGAAAAACAACTTAGACTTGTGTTGGCCTCCAAAAGAACTGCCCCTCTCTGATTCTCCCTTGCTATGACTGTCACAGTGTCATCACCAGAGCCAAAAGGCTCAAGCGCCACATGAACTATACTGTCTTCCTGGAAACTGCAAATGATGCTTAGGGCACTGTGATGCACACTTAAATACACACAGGACACACTGACATGTACATCAAGTTCCTAAACTTTAAAGAGCCCCAGTTATTAAAGTACAGGGTGGCTTACCAGCTTTAAGACATCTTATCTATGTTCTGAATTCAGCAAAAAATTCAACACAGTTAAAACCTGAAACACTTTTAGAAGTATGTATGCATATATACTTATTTATTTAATTAACTGTTATTTACTTATGTGTGTATATATGTATTTGTTTATTATATATATATATGTATGTACACATAATATAATATGTGTGTACACACATATACGAATGATTTGTTTATATGAATGTGTATATGAACAGGTGTGAAGGTGCATATATGGAGATTAGAGGTCTAAAGTGGAAACTTCTGGTTTCCTTGGAAAGTCAGTTATGTCAAATGTTTTGCTGTGGAACACAGGTGAAAGGGTGTTTTACTAAAGCAAACACATAAAAGGACGTGTGATATTCAGAAGGAATATAAGAATGACCCCACAGATGGGGAGATTGCGCACTGGTTTGGTTTGGTTTGCCTCACTATTCTTCACTAATGACATGAATGTATTGGTTCACCTTACATTGCATTCCTGAGCTCTGCTTGTGGTGCTACAATAAAGGGAAGCTTGCCAAAGAACATCTCATGAGGTTCCTTTGCTAACTTTCACAGCAGCCTCTTGCTGGTTCATATGTGGTGACTGCCAAGTCGACTGGACTGCAGTTACTGGTTCATATGTGATGTCTGCAGAGAGGACTGGACTGCAATTGCTTTATTTGGTGTTGCTACTGGACTGAACTGCTGATATCATGACAACAAAGACTGAACTCGCCCCCTAAAAAACTACTTTGAAACACCTCCTTTCCCCATGTCCTAACAACTTCTCTCTACTACCATCTCTGGTGCATGGTAGACTAGAGGAGAGGTTGAACACTTATGAAAGTAGGTTGAGAAAAATTTATACCAACAGAGGTCAGTTTCTGGAAGTTGGGTCTTTCCTTACACCATATATACTATTCTATTTCATTTGGCAGAAAAAATTTTCAAGTTACAGATGCAATTTCTATGTGTGAATCTTTACAACAGAGAGTGGGTTCTAAATATCCAGGTAGGTTCAACAGGGAAAGCCTGTTGAAGAGGCTGGAAGAGGAAAAGGTGGAAGAGAAAAGTAGAGCATAAAACCTTAGTGGCAGCCTGAGCTGCTGGCTTTGAAGACAAAGGACTGGGCAGCAATCCAAGGTATCCAGGTGGCCTCTAGCATCTGGGAAGGGAAGGCAGATTCTGGACAGAACCCAGATCTGTTGACTAGAGCTTTTACCTCAGTGAAACTCATTTTAGACTCTTTCAGAACTTCAAGCTTATAGAGGAAAAAGGCTGTTACGTTACTTGGGCCACTGAATCTGTGGTTATTTGCTGCAAGAGGAAGCCCTTCTCACTGGTATGTCTCTTCTCTCCTACTGTCCTGGGCAGAGTAACCAGAGTCTTTTACCTCACATCACTGCATTTCACTTCCTCAAATATGGATGAAGGCATGAAATGACACCAGCCTCCCACCTGAAACTCTGCTTGCAACTCCAACAGCACAGCCCAGAACTGCATGACAACACGTGGAACTCCAAATCTCAGGTCACTCATACGAAGTCCACAGTTCTGCTAGCACCCTCATCTCACATCCTACAAACCAGCACACAACCCAGAGATGCATGGAGCCTGTATGTTCAGACCATCATTCACAATTTTAAAAATCTAAACATAGACTTATATACTTCATAAAAATTAAATCTAAATCAGTAACAGACCCAATTAAAAACAAAAAATTAAAACACCTGGCGAGAACCTCTGATTTGGTAATAACTTTTAGATACTATCATGAAAGAATTGACATAATAAATGTCATTAAAGTTAAATTTCTCTGCTATGTGAAGGACATTATTTAAAAACTGAGAATAGCCCCAAACTAGAAAATTATTTGCAGATGAGATAATATATGCACAGTTAACCAGAGTATACACTGAACTTTAAAATTCAACAACAAGCCAACTCAGGAGGCTGGAAATAGTTCAAAGGATAAAGTACCTGTCAGAGTCCAGATCTCCAGAACCCATGTATATGCCTGGTGGATGTGGTAAACCACTTGTAATTCCAACAATAGAAGATGGGATCACAGAGGAAGCCGGCTAGCTAGACTAAACCTATCAATAAACTTTGGGCTCAATGGAAATACCCTGACTCAATGTATAGGTTAGAGAGTGATCAAGGAAGAATTCAGACATTGACAGTGGGCTTCTACATACATGTACACACACAAGTGCACATGCACCTGCACACACATGTCTACAAGCACACATACCAGAAAGAAAGCCAATAGCTCAGCTAAAAATATACCAAAGATTTGAATGAAATTCACAGAGGAAGATAAACACATGATATTAGAAAGTGAAAGATGTTCCCTATCATACATAATCAGGAAAATACAGATCAAATGAAGAGCTATGGTTGGGTGTAGGATGGAAAGGCCTTACTCAGAACCCTGAGCACTTGTTTGCTATGGGTGAGGATACAAAAGTGGAAGGGGACCTTTGGGAGTCAGTGGGAAGTTCCTTACATTGCTAGCAAAACATACATTTACTGCAAAACCTAGCTCTTACATTCCTTAATACTCACCCAAAGGATGTGTGAACATGTGCCTGCATAAATACCTACATACAAACATTTACAGCTATTTAATTCATAACTGCCAAACTTGGAAACAACCATGATAGTCTTTACTACGAGAGCATATGAGCTATATATCCAGGCAATAAGATAATATGCAGCATTTGCCAGGGAACCATGGAGCCACGGAGGGGAAATAAGCACACCTGAGAAGGTGCCACACTGAGTGATTCTTACTCACAGCTGAGGAGTGGAGGGGTGAGTGGACAGCTCAGGGTGTCTGTGAGGCAGGCATATCAGCCATTTCCAAACGTTCAGAAGAGCCAATTGGAGCTCCCTTGTAAACACTGTCCTCTGGGTGATGCCATGATGATGCTGGTTCAACACCTGTAACTCACATGCCTGACCATAACAGACACTCTGTATGTGTTGGTGTACGGGTGGGACACAAGAACATAGAAAATCTTTGTATCTTGTACTCAATTTTTCTGCAAACCTAAAACTGGTCTAAAAACTAAAGCCTGATTTTATAATCCTGAGTATAAATTACAACACAACAAAATTAGGCCAGCTTGCATGTTGAGAATGCCCCTATTTCTGTAAATAGAATCTCAATTGAACACGTAGGACTTATCCTTTTTCCTTGTCCTGCCCCAACCAGCCCTTCCACCAGCCACTGTTTCACTGAAGGATGTTTCTAACATACATTTTAAGCACTGGGGTAAGGAGATAGGCACTCAGGAAGCAAGGGTATTGCTTCTCAAAGAGTAGCCCTTCACTATTTTTACAACTATCAAACACATGGTTGTGGCAAATTCTGAAGTTATGATCTTCAAATGGTAACCTACATAGAATTTTTAAAAGATAAAACAAATTATACATTGTTTATGACAAAAATCAATCTGTGGTAATACTATTTTTAAGAAATGCAGACAACATAGGCAAATATAAGCATACACATCAAATATACATATAAAATATAATAAAATCTGCTACTCTGTACACTAGCATATGTCAATCAACTTGTAAAAAAGGCAACAATAAAGAAAAACCTTTGTTTCAACAGAGAGTGCAATAGCCAGGAAGATATGGGACATGTCACTAATGACATCTTCCTAGCACTGAAAGCGGGCTCACATTGTTATTTTACAAACTGCAAAACACGTACTTGAATCCCAAAAGGCAAGGAATATTCACATTAAAATGGCTAAGTTTCTTTTGAACTCTAACCTTATCATGGCCACAACAATGGCACAGTGAATACTTACTCCCACCATGTACAGTCACTTGTAAGCACACAAATACCTATGGTATAGTTCTAATCAGTTATCTTTCTAATAGCCCCTATGGGGAAGTGAGATCAGCTCTACTGAAGATGGAAGATCACAAGTTTGAAAAGCATGTGACTTGAACAAGGTAACATGGCAGACCAGGATTTGAACCAAAACACTTGTAATGGCAAAGTGTTGTTGAAGGGTATTTGATCTCACTGTGAACCCCAAGATTGTATTACTTGCTGGGAAACAAACAAAAAAACAAAAAAACCACCTGTCTCTACTTGTGGTGTGGATCAACCCTTAGCATATACCTTTAATCCCTCTGGCTGGAATACAGATATGCCCTTAGTACACACTTTTAGTCCCAAACACTGAAGGTAAAGTTAGTGTATAGAAAGAAGCACCCATGTTAAACGTGATGTCTAACATGAGTGGAAGACAAAGTGACAAAACAGAGAAAGTTTTGACAGCATAGGATAGTCCCAACTCTTACAAGAACAGAGAGAAAAGTGAGGCTACTTAAGGGCAGAGAGGAAGAAGGCAGTTTTACTGGGAGAGTTTTACAGAGACAGGTTGAAGAGAGAACAAGCTAGACACAGGTGAAGACAGAACGAGTGGCACTAGAAGATTAGAAGAGATTGCCAGAGTTAGTTTGGGGCCAAGCAGAACAATTCAGTAAGAGGCTTAGAGAGAAGCCAGATTGAATCAGTCAATTGGAGAAGAGCTTAAGGCAGAACAGCTGAGTTGAAATAGCCAGCCAGAGTTCAAAAAGAGCTAGAAAGGGTGATCTTACTCAGCTGTAAGTCAGAGGCCGAAAACATTCTAGGCCTAGGTAAGATTGTGCAGAGGCTAAAAGTGTCTGGGACTAGGCCTAAGTTAGCAGACAGAGGCAGCAAGCCTCTGAGATGACAATTTATATCAGGAGAATAAAAGTTACTTTTATAGAGTGTCTCTGCAAGGCATCCCCAAAACCCTCTCTCAGAAGGTGGATTCTTCAGATCTGATCTAGCCAATATTCCTTTTAGCTAAAAACTTCACAAATGCCAACTGAGACATCATACTTCAGATAGTCCATACATGCTGTAAGCTTCTTTGATCTTCTCACTGGGAGGGCATGTTATGATGGGGCTTCATGACCTTAAGATGTTTTACTGAGGTCGAGCAGCTCATTAGTATTTCTACATTAACATCTAAAATCAACTTGGAAATATCTTCAAGCCTTACTAATTTGTTCAAAAGGTTTTTTTTTCCCCAAAAAGTTTTTAAAGTGTCCCTTTTTTCAGGACTTTGAAACCTAGCAAAGTGTGTTGGGTTGGGGGAGACCTAGGCAGCAGGTGGTATCAGATTATGATCTCTCAAATCTTATGGTTTAATGGATTTCTGTCTGGAAGCACCCTAAGAACCAGGGAACAGGGAGAGACATACAAATAGAGCACAAGAATCTTTCCAAGATACACAGAAAAATAATGCAGTTTGCTAAGCTGAACAGCTGGAACTTGAGAACACAGACAGCTAGACAGAATAAAAGGCTCTGGAATCAATGTGGTAAACAGATGTTTCCTCAACTAATAATAACCTGTGCATGGGCAGGGTGAAACTCTTCTACGGCTAGGAAGAGATCCTGTACCTGGCCTAGCACTCACAGGAGAACTTCACCTTCAGGAAACAAGTAGAGCATTTGAAAGAAATGCATGCTAGTAGGAGGGAGAAAGTCTATACACAGGCCCGGAAAGGACGGACCCAACCTGTAGGGGACTCAGGGATTCTTGTGCTCACAGATAAGCATTAGAGGAAAATGGAATGTTAAACACGCAGGATTGTCTCTTAAAAGGGAGGGGTATATAACCCATTTTCCACCCAGAAGGCTGAAGTAAAGATTAATATCCTGGTAACCTTTGCACTACCTGTATGATCAGTAACCACACAAGATCATCCACTAGGGCCTTATCATGAGCTAGTTTTTCCACAGTCAATCTACAGAACCTATCTTTGTAGAAGATTGGCTCCTGTATTTATCTGTAGAACTCATCTTTGTAGATGATTGGCTCCTGTATTTATCTGTAGAACTCATCTTTATGGAAGATGGCTTCTGTACTTACAAAGAATTTCAATGTAATCATGTCTTAAGCTTTACTGTATTCGTTGGATTGGGTTAATTGCCACCAGGAAAAATTTCACCAAGTTGTGCAGTGCTCACACATGCCTAGATTAAACTACTTGGTGTCAGACTGTCAAAGTTTGGACCAACACCAGCTACTGAAACTGCCTTCTTATCTCACAAAGATCATTACTCTGTTATCCTTGGTGATCACAAAGATCCCACAGATAGCAAAAGGAAACAGTCAGATCCCTGGAGTAACAGTCACAACAGCCTGCCACTAGTAAACAGCAGCACATATGCCTTACCATAAAGTAGGGACCATGAGCAGAAAGAATGAGCAGAAATTACATCAAAGACTTTGAACATATATGGTTGAATACTTAAGAGACAAATATGTCTATCACCACTAAAAACACAAATGAGAATAAACCAGAACTTTGGGAGATACAGGATCTAAAACAAAACAAAACAAAAACCCAGCAACAACAACAAACACTTGAAGTACTGAAGCAGACTGAAGTGCTGAAGAACTGTTACTGAGGTGGTAGGTCAAAGCCTGGACCCAGGCAGCCCTAACAAGGAGGGCCTTGACGACACATCTCAATACTAAACACACTAAACACACAATGATGAGACACACAAAGACTGATTCTGGGTGACCATACTTACACACCCAGTCTCTAGCAAGTATGTCTTCTGTGTCCTGACATGAGGTCTATGTTTAAACAGATACAAAACTAAGCAGTCCTGGTCAAAATATGGTCCTGCCCACACTGTCCACAGTCTAGGCTACAGTTTGAGCTGCAAGATGGTCTGACACATGGACAGAAATGTGAACCTCTGTAACTGGTTTAGCTTAGGTCCTCCTATGACATCACTAAGAAAGGAAAAGCCAAACTACTAACCAACCAGGTTTTATTCTGAACATAGACCTTGTAAAGCAGCAGTACCTGAAAAGCACTCCTGTGCCTTGCTAAGCTCATATTCTCCTATTCTCAAATGGATTAAGTCCTCCAAAACACACTCACAAAAGACAGATTATGAAGAGATAGTCAATGTCAAATAATCAGGAAAATTGGTACCAAAACTTCAAGCAGAAAGCCCTATAAGCATTAGAATGACTAACATACAGAAAGACTGACAATTCTGGGTGCTGAGCAACAGACAGAGCTACCAGAGTTCCCATGCATGCTGTTGAAACTGAAAACTAGTTAGCAGCTTCTTGTGATATTAAGCATATATGCACAACATATCAATTACAGTCCTGAGAAATTATCAAAGATTAAATAAAATATAAGACTATGCAGAAATTTCAAAGGAAGGATGTTCATAGAAACTTATATTAAAAAAAAGCAAAAATTAGAATTAAGAAATCCAAGTAATGATTGACAAGTCAATGGATAAGCAAATTGGCTTATCAGTTCAATCAAGGATCTCTGAACAATAAGAAATAATCCTGTAAGTTGGAACATGAATAAACCTTATCTGGATGAAAGAAGCCATAAACAAAAATGTGTATACTGTATGTGAAATTATAGAAAAGTTAATCTGTGGAGAAAGAAAGCAGCTGGCAGGTACCCTAGGCTGGAGCTGACTGAATGCAGGGGCAATTGGGAACTCTGGGGAGGGCAGAAGCACTGTACTACCTGACTGCAGCCCCAGTTATACGGTGCATATATTGGCCAGAAGTACCAAACTGCACACTTTAAAATGGTGCCTGCATGCATAACTAAACATAATAAAAGCAATATAGAGCAAGCTAATAGCCAACATCAAACTAAATGGAGACAAACTAATTTATTATTCCACTAACATCATGGACAAGACAAGGCTGCCCACTCTCTTCCTGTCTATTCAACATAGAACTTGAAGTTCTAGCTAGAGCAATAAGATAACTAAAGGAAATCAAGGGGATACATATTGGAAAGGAAGAAATCAAAGTATTGCTTTTTGTAGGTAATATGACAGTATATACCCCAAAAATTCTACCAGAGAACTCCTACAGCTGATAAACACCTTAAGCAAAGTGGTTTGATATAAAATTAACTCAAATCAGTAGCCCTCCTTTATACAAATAATAAATGGGCTGAGGAAGAAATTAGGGTAATAACACTTTTTATAATAGTCACAAATAACATAAAATATTTTGTAACTCTAACCAAGCAAGTAAAAGTCCTATATGACAAGAACTTCAAGTCACTGAAGAAAGAAACTGAGATATCAGAAGATAGAAAGATCTCCCAAGCTCATGGATCAGTAAGATTAACATAGTGAAAATGGAAATCTTAACAAAAGCAATTTACAGATTTAATGCAATTCCCATCAAAATTCCAACACAATTCTTTACATACCACGACAGAGCAACTCTCAAATTCATATGAAAAAGCAAAAAACCTAGGATAGCTAAAACAATCCTGAAAAATAAAAATTTCCAGCAGTACCTCTGACCTCAAACTGTACTACAGAGAAATAGTAATAAAAACTGCATGGTACTGGTATAGAAACAGACAGGTTGATAAGTGAAATTGAATTGAAGACTCTGAAATAAACCCACACACCAATGGACACTTGATTTTTGACAAAGGTAGCAAAACCATACAATGGAAAAAATAAAGCATCTTCAACAAATGGTGCAGGTCTAACTGGATGCCTACATGTAGAAGAATGAAAAATCTATATAAAAATGCACAAAACTAAAGTCTACGTGGATCAAAGACCTCAATGTAAAACCAGATATTCTAAATCTAATAGAATAGAAATCAGGGAATAGCCTTGAACTCACTGGTACAGGAGACAACTTCCTGAACAGAACACCAAAGGCTTAGGCTCTAAGATCAACAACTGACAACTGGGACCTCATGAAACTGGAAAGCTTCTGTAAAGCAAAAGTACACTGTCAATAGGAAAAAACGACAGCCTACATATTGGAAAATGATCTTCACTAACCCCACATCTGACAGAGGGCTAATATCCAAATTTTATAAAGAACTCAAGAAGTTAGACCCCAATAACCCAAACAACCCAATTGTAAAATGAGGTGCAGAGCTAATAAACAGAGGAATCTCAAATGAATGAGAAGCACCTAAAGAAATGTTCAAAGTCCTTAGTCATCAGGGAAATGCAAATCAAAACAACCCTGAGGTTCCACTATACACCATTCAGAATGGCAAGGATAAAAAACTCAAGTGATAGCACGTGCTGGTGAAGATGTGGAGCCAGGGGAACATTCCTCTGTTGCTGGCAGGAGTGCAAACTTGTACAACCAACTTTGGAAATCAATTTAGCAGTTTCTCAAAAAAGAGGGAATAGCTCTACCTCAAGACCCAGCTATACCACTCCTGGGCATATACCAAAAAGATGCTCCACCATCCCACAAAGACGCATGCTCAACTATGTTCATAGCAGCTTTATTCATAATAGCTAGAAAATGAAAACAACTTAGATGTCCCTCAAGTGAAGAATGGATAAAGAAAATGCGGTACATTTACACAATGTACTATTCAGCTATTAAAAACAAAGACATCATGAATTTTGCAGGCAAACGTATGGAACTTGAGAATATCATCCTGAGTAAGATAACCCAGACCCCAAAGGATATGCATGATATATACTCACTTATAAGTGGGTATTAGCCATAAAATACAGGATATGCACAAGATACTCCACAGACCCAAAGAAGCTAAATAAGAAGGAAAGCCCAAGCGAGGATGCTTGAACCTCACTTAAAAGGGGGTATAAAATAGTCATAGGAGTTGTGATGGTTTGTATATGCTCAGCCCTATTTGTGGCACTATTTGAAGGTGTGCCATTGTTGGAGTAGGTTGGTGGGTGTGGCCTTAAGACCCTCACCTGCTGCCTGGAAGTCAGTCTTCCACTAGCAGCCTTCAGATGAATTCTCAGCTCTGCCTGCACCATGCCTGTTTAGATGCTGACATGCTCCCACCTTGATGATGATGGACCGAACCTCTGAACCTATAAGCCAGTCTCCATTATATGTTGTCCTTTACAAGACTTACCTTGGTCATGGTGTCTGATCACAGCAGTGAAAACCTAACTAAAACAGGAGGCAAGCTGGGCGTGGTGGCGCACGCCTTTAATCCCAGCACTTGGGAGGCAGAGGCAGGTGGATTTCTGAGTTCGAGGCCAGCCTGGTCTACAAAGTGAGTTCCAGGACAGCCAGGGCTATACAGAGAAACCCAGTCTTGAAAAACAAAAACAAAACAAAACAAACAAACGAAAAAGACAAAAGGCAGAGAGAAAGAACTGGTTGGGAGAAGGGATGGGGAGGGGAATGGAAGGCATTTAAACACTTAATCCCAGGAGGTGATGCTATCTGGGAGGCTTAGGTGTGACCTTGCAGGCTTAGAGGGTTTAGAGACTCAGCCTTGCTCAACACTGCTCCCTGTTCTCTCTGCTTCCTGTTAGCAATGTAAGATACAGCTCCAACTGTCACGCCTGCCTGTTGTCATTGTCCCCCACCCCAGGATGGTTCTCTTGTCTTCCTGGAACCTTAAGTTCAAATAAACCTGTACTTTTATAAGTTGACTTGGCTATGGTCTTTTATACATACATCTTATGTAAACAGTCATAGGATATTTGTTACCTTTTTAAATATACAAATGAGAATTGCAATGCATAAAAAAGCCACAATGAACACAGCTCTACTTCCCAGAGAGGAACTCATCTGTGTGATTCTGTAGATTAGCAGAACCGCAAAAGCCTTCTGAGAGCCACGTTTTATAAGTACCCCTTGCATCTACCACAGAGTAAAGGGACACTTAACCACAAAGCTTTTCAAAGACAAGGGAACCAAGATTTATGAGCTTAAATCCATCTGGTTCTTTGCCATGCTGCTCATTTACAAAACTCCAACACTGTCAGTATTAAACAGAACCAGATCTGGTAGAAACAGCAGTCAATCTATGTATGACACAGTCCAGCAATCTATTGGGACATGCTCACAATGCCTTGTTTCTGGGGGATGATGTCAACCTCCCTCCAGAAAGATCCATGTAGTCTGAGATGTAGAGCCTGTGCAGCCCCACACAGTGAAAATATCCACACCCTTCCGCAATGGCTCCATACTAGGAAGCACCTCCCACAACAGACTTTACTATTTCAACCTACTTTTCAGGGCATTCCTAAATGTACCAAGGAACATGACCTGGATAATTCAGATAAAACTTCAGTGAACCTGTCTTAGCAAAATATATCTATAATACATGAACATAAAGGCTCCTTATACTTCAGGCTGATGACAAAACAGAAGAAGCGGAGTAGAATAAGGGGAGGACTGTGGGAAACAGGAGAAGCAGGGTAGAGTAAGAGTCAGTGGTCTATGAACTAAGCCAATTCAGACAGCTCTACTACTTACATGGGAAGTCAACACAACCATAAAACAAATAAACATTGAAAGTATACAACAGGCCACGCCAAGCACAACAGTGCAGCCCAAACCTCACTCCTCCAGCTGCTGAGCAGGGCAGTGCAGCAGGGCAGGGCCGCGACCTGGACATTCGGGTGCATTCACTTTAATAAAAATTTTAAACTGTTAATTGTTATAAAAGCTTTTAAAATAACTTGGATATATACACATAGTTTTTCCAACCATACATTGTATGAAATATTAACAAAGATTGATAATTGCCAGCTAAAACTTAGTGTCAGAATTAAAATAAAATATGTAAATGTATGTGTTCAAGATATGGTATAAAAAATATTGAAAAACAATCCCCAAAATTCTATAGTAACTTTGTGTTGAAATGGTGGCATTTTGGATCAATAATAGCCTTCTCAAGTTAATTTCACCTATTTTGTTTTATGTAATCACAAAGAGCTGGTGTTTGCATCCCTTTCCAGCCTCATGACTAGCACATGCTCCAGGAACACCAGGCTGCAGGCACCAGTGGTTTTTGGGTCTGCTTTTTCCCACCATGCTTGGCACATTCTGTATGTTGACACTCCTGGTCACTCCTTGCACTCACAGCCAACCTCACTACACATCTAGTTGGCCATCTTCCTCAAGAAATGTCTCCAGCCCTCAAGTCTAAGCAAGTATTCTCTTCTAGACCACCATCATACCTACTAACAACAACACTTCATTGACAGCCATGTACCACTCTAGAGTGGTTGTGGTCACTAGTCCCTACTAGTGAGAGATATTGTTTGAATTTGACCTTCTGCATTAGTGTTAATTTAAGTACCTCTCAGTACTCATTTACCCCAGGCATTAAACAATGAATACACTACAAAATAAATAGGCTACAATTTTTAAAATAGATTAATAAGGTCATATATTAAATGCAAAGTTAATCCAGTCATCCCAGAAACAATTTACTCCATGGGCTACTTTGGGACTTAGTGATCAATCTATCCAATACAAACTTGCACACTAAGTAACTATTTTTAAAATAGCAAGCATTCTATAAGACAAAATGATCAAAAAATTAAAGACAATATATTTTATTGAAGGCTAGGTAATGTTCTATTCCTATAGCTTTTCTCCTCTAACTCAATTCATCAGTTCCTTACATGAATTTTTCCTTAAATTAAATTCTGTATTCATTCCTTCCCTTGCCCAATCCTTTCAACTCCTTGTGTACCTTCTCTTCTTCCAATTCAACAGAAAGTACAATACTGTATTTATCATCACCATTACCAATTTTGTCTAAAGGACACATAAAGAATGGAGGTGATGTATATCACCCGTCATCAATGGGGCCAAACCTTATGTACCAATCTACCTGGACAATTTCACAGCCATGAGACTCAAAATTAGTGAACCTGATGGTACTGCATCAGCAAGTCCTCAGGCTGTGGAGCCTAGTAGGGGCAACAGAAAGCAGCAAAAGTAGCCAGCCAGATCAGGTTTCCAACTTGTGCCTGCCATTTCAGAGGAAACTAATGTGGGAAAAAACCAGGAACCAATCAGCTCTCTGGGCAGCTGCCATGATGAAGGATTTTGAAAGCATGAGTAGCAGTGGTAGGCATCAACTCTGACACAAACAGGGCTGGGCTCCACGGATGTTAGTTTTGGGTTGTTTGTTTTGTTTGTTATTGTTTTTAAAAGATTTACTTATTTTATATGTATTTTACCTATATGCACATATATGTGCACCTCATACGTTCCTGGTGCCTGGAACTAAAGTCACAAACAGTTGTGAGCTGCCAATGAGGGTCCTCTACAGCAGTAGCCACTGCTCTTAACCACTGGCCACCTCTCTAGCCCCTCCATTCTAAACTCATACTTACCACAAAAGAGATTCTGAGAAACAGAGCCATTCTTGGAGAAAAATTATGTAAGGAATTAAACTAGGCTTAGAGGGTGAAACAGTGCTTCCAGCAATAGCTGGCAGAAAACCCAGCACATTCTTCTAATCATTACTAAGTATTTCTCGAAACCACCCAGCTTGCAGTGGTGTCAGCACTGGGAGGTTCATCATAAGGAGCAGTACTGCAGGAATTTATAACCAAGCAAACCTGAAATCTAAACAGTTCAATACTCAGGGAAAACCTAACAGTAAAAGGCCACTTGTTAAACCAGAGGATCTCAACCTTCCTAACACTGCAACCCTTTAATACAATTCTTCAAGTTATGCTGACCCCTAATGATTTCATCGCTACTTTGTGAATCATAATATAAATATCTGATATGCATGATATCAGATATGCGACTCCTCTGTTCAACCCCCAAGGGGTCACAACCCATAATTTGAGAACCACTGCCTTAAAACATGACAGAATTGAGCCAATAAAGGGAAAGATGAGGAGTGGGGTATCTTTAAATCACCAATTGAAGTCAAAGCACAGCCAGCAGATGAACTTTCTCTCTTACCTGGATCCACAAGTTAAGTCCTGACTCTGCAGAAGTCCGAGGTTCTTTGTTCACCAGACAACATAAGCACCATATTACAATTTTTTGGCTTTCGTCTACAGAAAATAAAACTAAAATGAATAGACTTTATCAAATAGGAAAAAAAAAACCCTAAGAACATGCTTAGGAAAACCTCAAGTAACAAGCTCAGTGGAGGCTTTTCTACTTGTGGACTCAGCTCACTCCAGCTCTTGTGTGGTCAACTCTCTTTCTGCAACAGCAGCAGTTTTTAAAGCCAAAAAAGAAGGATGGAAAGAGCTGAAAGTGCTGGGCTCTTCAACATGTTTCTAATTTCACATTTTAAACATCAGTAATTTCAATCTCTTTAAGGCAAAATAACTACTATCTGTCTCTGTTTCTGGTAGCCAAATCTGTTCCAGGTAGAGACTCAGAGCACAATTAGAAAAAAACCTTAACTTTAGAAACTGAAGCTATTAGCAGACAGGATATCCACAGCAATGCAGACCCTGTGGTGGAAGAGAGGGGAGGTAGACATACCCAGCCCCTGCAGTATTCTCAAAGATATCCAGAGCTCACCTTGCAGCCTCCTGTAAGCTAATAGTGCTTCCAATGGCTTTGTTATGAAAGGCACTGGACAGGACCAACTACGGAGATCTCTACATTCACTGAGAGCACCCATCCATCCCTTCATAATTTTTAGGGCTTTAAAAAACAACCATTAAGCTTATGCTTTCTCAGTAATTAATAAATCTGAGCAAACTCACCAGGCCATTCTGAGGGACACTCATTTCTCCCTGTCAGCGTAAATAAAGTACCAGGAGGTTCTGTCCTGCTTAACACACATTAGTTTCCAGACTCGTAACTTTCAAAGAATTCTTCAGGCCAAACTGATACCTCAGAGTAAAGATGTGACTGTTGTACTTAACCTGGTGTAAATACTAAACCACAAGTAACAGACATTCCAGAATGTTTTACTGTGGAATAAGGAAGAATGTAATGAATTAGGAAGCAATTTTTAAAAAGGGAGTGAGGGAAATGGTAGTTAGTTTATGGAACTTAAACTCCAAAGAATCAACAACAGATGGGCAGCTTCTCCAGGGTGCTGAGTGATTCTACCCACTTGGTTCAACAAGTGCATCATTTTTCTCTCATAAGAAAGAAAAAAAGATCTAGGGACATTCTCCCAATCTTTGCTCAGAAGTGATGCAGAGATGTACCACTGGCTAATGAGCACATAGCTCATTTTGATGGTTCACGGACATAACTAGGCCACTGCTGGTTACCTAAGTGCCACTAGCACATTCAGGGACCCTAAGATTGGGACTGGGGATCCCACAAAGGGCAGTCCAATAGGATCCACCATCTGATCTTGGCACCCATTTGAGTTCTAAAGAAAGATGAGTGAAAGGAAAAAGAAATGTGCCAACAAACATCTACTGTCTAATAACTCACTTTCTGGTATCATAAACTGAAATTCCAGATAAAATTCTTTACACTTTAATTCCCAATTTAAAAGTACAAAACAGCAATTTTCTGAGATGATAAAGACTGGTTATTGTTATAGGAATAGATATTCACAGCGAGGATGGGAAGCTCTAGTTCTTAGCCTGAATCTGCTAGCAATGAGAGCCAGCGCCCCAGGCTACAGGAAAGGCAGTCTGCTCACCAGAACAGCATCTCTGAGGAAGGTGTACTTGCCCTTCATCTCCAGATCCTTCCTCTCCCCTCTCACCCTTGCTCTTCACCCTGATCAAATGACTCTTTCCATCAAGAAGATACTCACAATATGGGCAATGGTACATGAGTTAACATGGAACTGTGAACAATTAACTGGGCATCATTACTATCTAGTTTAATTATAGAGAATTTAAAATGAGGTGAAGTAATGAAAGTGCCGACAGACAGACACTGGTGTTTAATCATGAGGTGTTTCCTCTCCACTGTAAGAAGCCTTGCTCTCCTACAGGCCCACATGGATAAGCCTCTGTGCATATACATTTGCGTTTGTCTGTAACACAGAGAAGCACAGGAAGATACATACACTTGATGAGCTGCCCTCATGGGAACATGAAAAAGGTTACAATTTACATCCCTGTGCTTCATTAGAAGTACAGACAGCAAAACTGTCATTAGGTGTTTGTGTGTTGAGACTCTTACCATATGCTAAGATGAGAGGATTCCAACAAGTTTTTGCCAACAGTTGACCAATTGTGGGGAACCTTTCCAGGATTGCATCAGAATCCTGTGAAAACAACAACCACATGTTTTGATAATTAAAGAGGACTATGAAATTCAACTGAGCAACACAATTCCTCAAGAGAGCCAGAGTGCTCCTTTGCATCCTATTTTAGACAGTGTAGGGGAAGAGACTAGAGGAGAGCTCTAGGTTAAGAAACTCAAAGTAACTTACACTTTATCCTTAAAAACTCAGTATGACATAATTAGGTCGTTTCATTTTATCAGAAAGTTAATCGTATTTTGCTCAAACTTATTAGTCAAAAAAGACTATTTCATTGTTGTTCTTTGAAATAGGGTCTAGCTACATAGCCCTGTCTTGGAACTCACACACTAGTTTTAAACTCACAGAGATCTGCCTGCTTCTGCCTCCTAGGTACTGGGATTGCCCAGCCCAGGAAAGACTATTTCATTTAAGCCCAACATATACTGAAGAAGAATAAAAACAGTACTGGTGATTAGTAACCATGTAACCCTGCCTCTTATGTAACACTACCTCTTTGCACTATAAATTTTATTGCATATAAAAAAAGGCCCTTCTTGGGAGGCAGAGGCAGGCAGATTTCTGAGTTCAAGGCCAGCCTGGTCTACAAAGTGAATTCCAGGACAGCCAGGACTATACAGAGAAACCCTGTCTCGAAAAACCAAAAAAAAAAAAAAAAAAAAAAAAGGCCCTTTATCACTCAGCTTTTCGAAGATTTAACAGGATAAGAACTCTGTAACTTAGCCGGGCGTGGTGGCGCACGCCTTTAATCCCAGCCCTCGGGAGGCAGAGGCAGGCGGATTTCTGAGTTCGAGGCCAGCCTGGTCTACAAAGTGAGTTCCAGGAAAGCCAGGGCTACACAGAGAAACCCTGTCTCGAAAAACCAAAAAAAAAAAAAAAAAAAAAGAACTCTGTAACTTGTAAAGGAAGGAAAGTGGCTGAGGCACTAAGACGTGTGTCTCTGTGTGTTACAGCAGTGATTGTAACATGCTAAATGACTATACATCATTTACAACAGCCCAATCTCTGAGATAATAAAACTGTCAACCAAATAGAAAATGGCTTAAAATAAAAGCACAATTTTGGTATACAACTAGATCTTTCCCCAATATTCTACCTTCCATAAAGTTTAAAAGCAAGACAATTCGCAATACTGAGCTTATGTGTAGGGAAGCCAAAACAGATATCCAGGCAGCGAAGTGAGCCTCAAAGAGAGGACAAGGAGAACTTGGTTCAGATTGACTTCCGTCAACCTGGATCATACCTGGACAGTCTGATACCAGCTGGTTCATTGTCGGCATATTTAAAACACAGAACAATTGGGGGGAAAGTTCCCAGGAAACAATCATTCACACTCTAGGTTTCCAGGAAACAATTGTTGCTAGGACAATTCGTTGCTAGTACGCAATAAAGCTTAGGGTGTGACTACTTAGAAACTCCTTTTAAGAAGGGGTTCCACAACTAAAGGACCTCAAATCTAGTGTGGTCTCTGACTGAGTTAGTAAAGAGGTCAGCAGGCTACGTAGTACATGCGACACCCTTCCTAAAGATGGTTCTATAAACTGGGAGAGCTGGCATAAACATTCTGGAGGCTTTGGGTGAGGTCTGCCATCACAGATAGCAAAAAGGGCACCAGGTCATGAACAATATCCACTCTCAGCTTTCTGGGTAGGAAAACAAGGTATTTCATCTCCGCCATTGAAGAGAGGCCCCTGCATGTTTAACATCCCTCCAGATGCTGCAGCAGGAAGTTCCTCATGTGGTCCCAGCACCAGAGGCTGGCCCTAGACTTTTTGAGACCATATTATAGTCAAGTTACATAAATCTTACTAAAAAAAAAAAATTTTATGTCAAAAATCAGTACCAAGGGGCTGGTGAGATGGCTCAGCGGGTAAGAGCACCTGACTGCTCTTCCGAAGGTGATAAGTTCAAATCCCAGCATCCACATGGTGGCTCACAACCATCCGTAACGAGATCTGGCGCCCTCTTCTGGAGTGTCTGAAGACAGCTACAGTGTGTTTACATATAATAAATAAAATAAATCTTAAAAAAAAATCAGTACCAAGTTCACATAGTTTTGCCTTTTAATTTCTAAGAACATATGAACTCATTATCTACAGTATAACCTACAGTAACCTACAGCAATATGCTCTTCAAATTTCTAATATGCTTCTTTGATGAACAGACAGAAAGTATTACAAGAGAGTACTTACATGAAATAACAATTAGACTCTCATTGTCAAATTTAAAAATAAATATAAAACATTAATTTGTCTATAACATGAAAACATAGCTCCTACCTGGCAGTGGTGGTACACACCTTTAAATCCTAGCACTCGGAAAGCACAAGTAGGTAGATCTCTGAGGCTCTCTGAGTGTGAGGCTAGCCTGATCTACAGAGTGAGTTCTAGCTCAGCCAAAGCTGTAAGCAATGTATGTCAATAGGCAGATAAACAGGAGTATAAACAATAAATTACATAAATGAAGACACTCAGAAATTTATTATTTGAAAGGATCTCTTAAATGTTTATTAGAAGAGATCTTAATAGAGATATAGACAGTAACAGGATCTTACTATGTCTTAGAAGAACCTACTTGAAAGCACAGCTGAGGAAAGGGCAAACACTCTAGAACCCTAGGAAGTTTGAAGGGCTCAAGGACAAACCCCATTTACTTCCTACACAAACATCAAAGCCCTGTAACCTAAAAATGATTTGCTTAGGTTTAGCATATAATTTTGTAATAGATGGCTTTACCTAACATGCTGAAGGCCCTGGGGCCCTGGGGCCCTGGGTCCAATTCCAAACACTGCAAGAATTAATATATTTATTAATTTTCTTGGCCAGGTAACCTCAAATAGGTAAAAAGAAAAATAATATTTTGTTTTGTTTTTTACCAGAAGGTACAAAAACAGCCCTTGTCTGCAGCATATATCAATAAATTCAGTTCAGTCAATCACAAGTCCCTGACTCTAAGTACACTCTTGAATGGTGGAGTCCCTAATGTCACAGGATACTTACCATCTCCTTCAAGATTTCATACATCTGCCTCAGGAACTCCTGGAACCGGGACAAGTGAAGACAAGTGTCCTTCTGGGTTTCCTTAGAAGAGGCCTGTTCCCATGCAGAAAGCTTCTGTAGCCAAAACTGATAGTCAGAAGCAAGTTCTGCAGACTCCTGAGCCATCTCTGAGAACAGCGCTGTCCCTTCACAGAAGCCTGCCAAGCAGCACAGGAAATGGTGAGCACACATCAGGTCTTCAGAGAGGGAACAGATGGAGATTCAGAACAGGCTCTTCTATCAGCACATTCAAGACCCATAGGAAGCAAAGGCAGATTATGAGGGATGAAAACAGCCTGCTGGAGATCCTGGAGTCCTCTCTGAGTCATTTTAAACATGTCATCCTGCTGTAGCTCAAATTCTAACATCTGAACTTTTATCATGAGTAATGTCGTTACTAAAAGTCATTACACTTCCACAGGAACTAACTGTGGACAAAAAGCACAGCTGATAATAATTTATATCTCCGTACGATTAAGCTATTTTTTTCTTTCCAATTTTTTATTAGGATTTTCTTCATTTACATTTCAAATGCTATCCCGAAAGTTCCCTATACCCTCGCCCCCCTGCTCCCCTACCCACCCACTCCCACTTCTTGGCCCTGGTGTTCCCCTGTACTGGGGCATATAAAGTTTGCAAGACCAAGGGGCCTTTCTTCACAATGATGGCCAACTAGGCCATCTTCTGCTACATATGCAGCTAGAGACACGAGCTCAGGGGGTACTGGTTAGTTCATATTGTTGTTCCACCTATAGGGTTGCAGACCCCTTCAGCAACTTGAGTACTTTCTCTAGCTCCCAATTGAGCTATTTTTAAATGTCCTGAATGTGAAACTCATTTTTGTTTTCTAATGATGAGAAATCAGAAACATCCATGGGTATTAATCTATAGTCTGTGCCTGAAAAATGCCTCTGGCACACTGACATGCATGCCTAGCTTCTTATTTAGGTGTAAAAGAACCCCATGCATTACTATCTAAGGAATTTTCTGCCCAGTTCCTCTTCATTTCTCAGGGGAAAAAGTAATGTCTTCACACATCACTTTTAAGCATTCTGTTTAATTAGACACTGCTCTGGGAACCTGGAGCTGCTTTGTGGATTGTGTGAGCTATGAAGCCTGAGGACAAGCCTCCTGGTACGTGGCTGTAACTCCACATAGTCCTTGGAGCTCACTGGACATAACCTACCCAGTGGATGTACACCAGGTTCAGTGAGAGATCCTGTCTCAAAAAATTAAAAGAGATAGAGGAAGACACTGAATGTCAACTTCTGGTCTCCACTTGCATGCAAAAAGGGTGTATGCACCCACACATTATGAGCACATCTACACATACATCACATACACACATATAAATTAATAAAAGTTTAAAAATGAAAATTTAAAGTACTGTTTACATGTAAAATCCATCCACAAGAAGTCATATTTTCACAAAACATGACATATCACATTTACTAGCTGGTAGACTCATTAAAAGACAGAAAATAAATCTGCTAAACCTGACTTCTTACCCCTGAAGTAAATGTAAGAAAGCACAAAAGGAGTTTACCTCATCAGGGAGTGGAAGAGCTAGGCCCCTGGACACTATGGGTCCCTCCAATCCAGTACCTATAGTGCCCCTGTAGAGAAGGGCAGTTCCTCTCGGACTCCTGAACATCCCTGGGACAGGAGAGCATGCAGAGCTCTCACCTCAAGGGACTGCACTCAGCATAATGAGTAATGTAAAACATTTCTTCTACTAGGTGCCAACCCTCAAAGGAAGATGGCCTTCTCCCAAGCAGAACAGCCAAAGAAACTGTAGGTGACAACTAAGCATGGGGATTCAAAGTGGCATTTGCAGCTCTCAAGACTCAACCAAAGTGGGAGCCAATAGGAAGCTGACTAACACAGGGCACACATGCACACTGCCAAAATGGCATTTAGAAACCATAGGTCTGCATTATGGACCTGGTGCAAACCCCTCCAGGTCTCTGTGGCCAAGACCTGCCACCCCCTCCTCCCACTCCTGTATCCCCCACCCAAAGTGCAACAGCCACTTCCAGCCCCTTAAGACTCTGGTGGCCAATCTCTACCCTACAAAGGAAAAAAAAAAAAGCCCAAGATCATGTGGGAAGCCTTTTGGGGTACCGCTTGGCAGCAGTCTGACACTGGCAAGGACATAGAAATGGCTTTGAGACAGGAATCTGACCTTGGGAGCAAGCTCAGGCAGAGATCTGACATCAGGGCAGAATAAGGAAGTAAGTTTCAGCAAAAAGCTAACTTTAGGTTTAATAGAGAAGTAAGATAAAGCAGGAATTTTAGTTTTAGGGTGGAACTAAGCTTCAGGCAAGGTTTTGGGCTTGGACGAGGAAGTGGGCTCAGGTTTCTATGGCAAGCCCTTTTTTACAACTGTCATGTTGCCTTGTTTGTAGTTCCTTATTGTACTGCTTGCCCAAAATACTTGCATGTAATTAAATTGGTTTAAAAG